>PVJN01054907.1:0-13254 GCA_004026805.1 Lasiurus borealis | reverse complement strand
TGAAGGTACAAGCTTTCTGTCTGTACCTTCTTTCCTCCTTTGTGTATCAACCTTGACCTAAGTCTGGCTCTTCTCATGTTCACAAGTGGCTGCACTGTTCCAGACATCATACACAGCACCCAAAAAAAGAATAAATATTATCTCTTTCTGTATTGATTTTAAGAACAAAACCAAAACAAGACAAAATCTTCCCCCGAAACCCCTCAGCTCATTGACCAGATTGTGTCACATGCTCATACTTAAACTAACCACAGAGGAAGAGAGTCATCATAATGGCCCTTGGATATGCCTTCTGGGGCTGGAGCCAGCCTCTTCTGAAGCCCATGGCTGTGCAGAGTGTGTAATAAATTTAGGGTTCTATTTCTAAATGAGGACACTGAGGCTCTGGGCGGTTATGTAACTTGCAGGAAGTCACATCTGGTATGCTATTGTGCCAGGCTTCCAGCCCAGATTTGTCTGACCCCAAATGTCCCTCCACTAGACCATCCTGCTGCTTTACACAAGGTGGCAAGATGGGGTGAGGAACGGCTTAAATTACATCATCATAGGTGGTTGTTACCCTTTAAGTATCATGATCATTGTGGCCAGCAAACTCCGTTAGAATCAACTTTTGATCATCATGTTGGTGCTCTGTAATCGTTAATTTTACAGTGAGGCAGGTATAATGCAGCCTCAGATAACCACACAGACTCATTCCAATATTGTATGAAGGCCAAGGTGGCCAGGTTAATCACCTCCACATGTGGGAGCAGACTCGAACCTCCTGGCACACTTTTTTCCTTCTCGTCTGCCCCGTGGCTAGTTTTCTGAGAGTGAGCCGCCACACTAGGATGAGGGAAGAAACGTCCTTGGACCCAGTACTAACCCATTGCCATGGATAACTGTGGATTAGGCCAATCAGCAGCAACCTCATCCTCATCATTCGGAACTCACACAGCACTGCACGTCACTAGCACCAACACAGGTGCGTCATACCCCTGTCTCCAGCTGATTGTGTGGCACCCTCTTTGTTCTGTCTGGGTCATTCATGGTCAGTGACATTGGAAGCAAGCGAGAGCTGGAAAATCCCAGAGCTTTGGAAACCTGGATTCTACACTGAGTGGCCAGATTATGATGATCTCTGAACACATAATAATCTGGCCACTCAGTGTATATCCCATATAATAAAAGGCTAATATGCAAATAGTTTTCTCAACCAGGAGTTCAACCAGCAGGCAGGCCAGCCAACCACCCATGTCCCCTCCCCCTGGCCAGCCCCCACCCATGCATGAATTCAGGCACAAAGCCTCTAATATATATATGTGTGTGTGTGTGTGTGTGTGTGTGTGTGTGTGTGCGCGCGTGCACGCACGCACTCACGTACACACATACACACTCTGAGTAGTCAGATTACTATGAGTGCAGTAATCAGATTATTAATGCAGAGATCATAATAATCTGGTCTCTCAGTGTATAGTTCCGGGCTGTGTGGCCTTGGGCATACCACTTATTCTTTCTGAGCTTTGATTTTCTTATCTGTGTAACAGGTGGTGCCTTACAGTCTGCTGACCATGAACACCGATGTCTGATGTGCAGCTGGGCCCCCAAGAGCAGTGACCATGAACGTCATATGGTTGGGCTTGGGCCAGTAACATTGGGATGAGCATCAAGGCTCCCCAGTGAAACTGCTGAATTTATAAACTCTGTGCCAACTTCTTACAGCACTTGGAATAGGGCCAAGCTCTCCAGATTCAAATGGAGTGAATTGATCTCCTCATAGCCACAGGACATCTTGGCATACTCTGAAACAAGACCTTCAATTTTCCTGTGAGTGCAGGCTTCAAAGTCTTGTGAGCTTCCTTGCTTTGTCCAGAGAAACTAGAAAAGAAACATTGAATGGATTTATGTTTCTGTATGGGTGGGTAAATTAGCTTCCTATGGCTGCTCTAACAATTACCCCAAATTTAGTAGCTCAAGACAATACAAACTTAATATCTTATAGTTCTGAAAGTTAGAAGTCCAAAGGAATCTTTCAAGTTAAGAAATCAAGGTGTCAGCAGGGCTGCATTCATTCGAGAGGCTCCAGAGAGAATCCATCTCCTTGCCTCTGAGAGCTTTATAAGCCACTGGCATTCCTTGGCTGGTGGCCTCTTCCTTCATCTTCAGATCACAACTCTCAAACCTCTGCTCCATCATTCTTTCCCCTCCTTCTCTGCTGACCTTTTTACCTCCTTAAGAAGCCTGTGATGACATTGGGCCCTCCAGACAATCTCTCATCTCAAAACCCTTGACTTAATCATAGGTACAAAGCTCCTTTCCCATATAAGGCAACATATTCACGGATCCTGGGATTAGGACGTGTGCAGCTGCAGGGCTAGTATTCAGCCTGCTGCAGTGCATATAAAGCAAACCTGTGGTGGAGGGGATGGAGTGTGCATCAAATGTCCCATATGCTTGACGCTCCAGTCAGCGAACATACTCCTGGGGAGTGTGACAGTCTGCAGAGGACCAGGAAGGGATTATGGATTATTTCTGAAGACTGAGAGAGAGAGATTTGGCTTTCCTAATACTGGCTCTGGATTGACACTGGTTCTCTGTGTCCTTGAGAGCCCAGACAAGTGGATAGACCACTGGCTAGTTCGGCAGGCAGTAGTTAATGCAGTAATCCCCCTTTACTGAGCTTTTGCTTTTTGCAATTTCAGTGGCCCACAGTCAACTGCAGGCCAAAAACATTAAAAGGAAAATGCCAGAAATAAATAATTAAATTGTGTGCCATTTTGAGTAGCGTGATGACATCTTGTGCCGTCCAGCCCAGGACATAACTCATTACTTTGTCCAGCGCTGCCATGCTGTAGACACTTTCTGCCTTAGTCACTTTGTAGCCATCCTGATGATCAGAATGATTGCTGTGGTATTGCAGTGCTTGTGTTCAGGTAACCCTCATTTTCCTTAATAAAGGAAAGTGCAAAGTGATGGAAGTAATTCAGATACGCCGGAGAGAAGCCATAAAATGCTTCCTTTTAGGGAAAAGGTATATAATGTGCAGGAAAAAAAACATAGTACATATAGGGTTCGCAGTATCTGCAATTTCAGGCATCCATTGGGTGTCTTGAAACATATCCCCTATGGATAAGGAAGGACTACCCTACAGGGCATTGATTGGCCATATGTTGTAGGACTGAAAGGCAAAAAGGAACCTGAGGTAACACTGAGGTGGGGGGTAACTATGGCCCCTTGGGCTTGGTCATGCTGCATGTGGTCACTCCTTGCCTATCTCCCAACATACCTCCTGTGGAAAGAGGGACTTTCATAACAAAGTCCCATTGGCCAATTCGTTAGCTCTTAGGATATTGTACACAGGGTTGTGAAGTACTGGCTTAAGAAACTGGATTTGCCGGTTATATACCGATCTCATCGAGTCCTAACTAAATTAGACATGTGCCTTAACAGGATTCCTGCAAAGAAACGGTGGACTAAAGGAGATACTATCCTAATAAATCAAGCACAAGCAAAAAGTAATAAGTTTGCAGAGACAACTGTCTTATTTGTGGAACAGACTCTTTATCAGATCTATTCCAAGGTGAAAACAAAAACAGTCATCCAATCAGACATTAAAGGAACACAGCTCCAAATTCCAAATGATCAAAAAGTTTATTGGAAATGTGTATTCACCAACCTATGAACATTCACAAAAATCCTCACCCCAAAGGCTTCTTTCCGCCTTGAGGTGTCTATAATGATGGAAGCTGCCACAATTAGTAAGAATTAAAAAAACATTGTTTAATTTTCTACTCAGCACTCTCAAATTTTTATTTTGATATGGGCTTTTATTGTGCATAAAATATGAGGAGAGTAATGCATGTGTACAATACATAAAATTTAAAATTCACATATAGCCCTGGCTGGGTAGCTCAGTTGGTTGGAGTGTCTTCCCATATACCAAAAATGTTTCAGGTTCAATCCCTGGTCGGGGTGCATACAGGAAGCAACTGATCCATGTTTCCCTCTCACATCAATGTTTCTCTCTCTCTCTCAAATAAATATATCCTTGGGTAAGGATAAAAAATTAAAAACTAAAATAAAATACATATGGTGGGATTCATGATACACACACACACACACACACACACACACAACAAAAACAAAAAACGAAAACCTTGGGAGACTGCTACTCTAAATAATTAATGTCGACTAGCTGTCAAAACAAAAACACCAAATTAAACGATTTATAAAACATTTTAGCTTTGTTTTATGTAATCATGAACTACCTAGGGTGATGACTATAAGCAAATCATAAAGTTCTAGACATTTTTTGTTGGTGCAGAGAAGCTATTCTATAGCAACGGTGTTTGGTAGAGTTTTAATTTTTTACGAGGGAGGACTCCCTTCCCCTCTCCATATCATTCCTACTTCTCAACAGAATGAGGGTTGGGTGGAAGAGAAAGAGGTTCCAACAGCCAGAATGTTGTGGGGACATCTCTGGCTCCCCAGCCACACACAGATTTCTGGTCATAAGTGTACATTCATCTTCTGAGAAGAAGCAGTTCTGAGTCATTCTCTCCTCAAGGCTAGGGTAGGAAGTGGAGGCCAACCTCCCTCCTTCCCCTTCACCTGGAAACTGTACCTGGCTGCAGAGATGGAGGGTGGAGGTAAATGTGTTTGGACAGTTGATGGGGATTCTTGTCAAAGGCTTCAAGGAAAGCTTGACTGAGTTTATGCACATTTGCATGTAAATACCTATGCCCATTAAAAAACAAACATTTTGTACATTTCACCATTTTTTTTCTTTCTTCAATGCTCACGGGGGGGAGGGGGGAGGGAGCGGGGATGGGGATATTTCTCCCCCCATTGCTTTTTGAGAGTGGAAGGCAGGAAGAAAGGAGGGGGAAGAGCAAGAGCAAGAACAAGAGCAAGAGCAGAGAGAGAGAGAAAGAGAGAGAGAGGAAAATTGATGTGAAAAAGAGATATTGATTGGTTGCCTCCTGCACTCACCCCAATCTGGCTGGGGATGAAACCTGCAACCCAAGTACATGCCCTTGACTGGAATCAAACCTGGGAGTCTTCCATGCATGGCCCAAACTCTAACTACTGAGCAACACCACCCAGTGCCCCTTCCCCATATTCTTTTTTAAAATATATATTTTATTAATTTTTTACAGAGAGGAAGAGAGAGGGATAGAGAGTTAGAAACATCGATGAGAGAGAGACATCGATCAGCTGCCTCTTGCACGGCCCCTACTGGGGATGTGCCCACAACCAGGATACATGCCCTTGACCGGAATCGAAAGTGGGACCTTTCAGCCGATGCTCTATCCACTGAGCCAAACTGGTTTTGGCTTTCCCCCATATTCTTAAAGGAGTCTTTCTATATTGAAAAGTATTGGGAAAGCATCATTCTAAGCTCAGTCTAGGTTGCAGCTGTGAGACTGTCACTTCATCTCTCTGAGCCTCAGGGTTCCGAGACCGTGGGACAGTCCTGCCCCACCTTGAGCTGTTGTCATGAACACACAGAGTCCATGTCAGCACTTGCCGATTCCATCCTCCTCCGGGGACTGCGCAGGCCTCTCCGCAGTCCTGGTTACCAGTTTCCCCAGCAGCCTTTTTGTTTGTTGGAACGGTTTCTCGGGGTCTCCTAGAAGAAAGATTCCCAGCTGAGTTCCAGAAAATGACCACTCTCTCCCCCTCCTGTTGGGAGGGCTCCCATCTGCTCCCTTGGTCACCCCGCTGAGAAGAAATGATGTGAGGAATGTTTCTCTCTTGAGCAAGTGGCACAGCTCCTTTCAGCAGAACAAGAAACCACAAAAGTGGGTGCAAGGTCTTGCCAAAGCATGGCGCTGCGGGAATATCTTTTTTTTTTTGTCCTGCCTCAGCCCACAACGCCTTCGAGAAAGGCTGAGTTAACGGGCCTGGTGGTATCAGCTTTCTCAGCCCTATGGTGGCTCTTTTATGTCACAAAACACAGTGGTAGGACATAAACTCCAGATCTCAGCTTTTAGGTAGCAACTCGAGGGTCCTTCTGTGATCCCATTTCGGCCTCTTCCTGGCCCGTAAAGAGGTGGCATTGTCCTCAGATGCCCTTGTGCATAAAGCAGCCCTGGGTGAGTGTGGGTCTATGACACGATGTGAAGGGCCTCTGTTCTGGAATCAGATGACCAGGGTTTGAATCTCGGCTCCTCCACTTAATAGCTGTGTGACCTTGGGAAAATTACTCAGTCTCTCTGGGCCTCAGTTTTTTAATCTGCAAAATGGCAATAATAAGCCATTTGTACCACAAACTGCAAGGGTGGTTTTGAGACCAAATGGGGTGAGTCATCGTTATAAAGCATCCAGCACTGGTCAGTGCTGACCCATGGAAAGAGCCTGAGTGGCAGCTACTGTCATTTCAGTCATCTGATTATGAAATCAGAAAATTAGAAACTACAGAACAATTCACAGGAAACCAGAAGCACTCATAACCCATGGCCTGGAGAGAACCATCCTGCCAGACTCTGCTTAGGTTTCCTTCTAGTTGTGTTTCTACGTGTGTGTATTTCATACTTGGCTCCTGGCTGAATGAGTACAGCTCACGTATGTATACAATAGTTCTTCTCAATACCAAGCAGGATGTTTCTTAACCCAGTTTTTCAAAACTTAAAAACATCGAGAACATTTTCTCCGAGTCCTTACATTTCACCATATTGCCTATTTTCCCACACTTGGATGTTTCTGAAATTAGCATGGGTTTCGGGATCAGTATCAAAAGAAACGTGCCAGCAGTTTCTTCTCTCTCTTTCCCCTGAAAAGGGGAGTTATGAAATGCGTGATACACGTAGTGAATGATGATGTCTCAGATTGAAAGAAACGCGGCATCTCTTTCTGAAAGATGCCTCTTAAAAAGAACGTGTAGTATTCTTAGGTGCCTTCTCTGTAAGTCCCTTAATCGACCACTATTTTTGCGCATTTTAGCTCCTACCGGTTTTTCACTACTATTAACCATGCTTTAAAAGAAAACAGATAGCAGGAAGAAGAGTCCAGTGAGTCACTGACAAAGCAGGATGGAGGCTGGGTGGAGAGGTCAAGGTCACAGCTAGCCCGTGCTGACCTTGCAGGGAGGAAGGGAGGAAATAAGTACTTTGGCCACTGTCTCCTTCCTCCCTACAATCCCATGCCAGGGCTCTCATTGGCGAGGGAGGGGATGCTGTGCAGAGCAGCCTTGGAATGGCAGAGGCAAATGCCCAGCACACCTGCCGTTTGGAATGGTGAATCCAGCTTTAGGCTGGGTGCTTACTATGACGGGTCCCCCCTCCCCAGGCCAGACAGAAGGTACTGGAGAACGGCCCTTGTCAGCGCCAGGTACAGACCACTCGTGAGCACACATGCTCCGAGGCAAGAGAGCTTTCTCCTTTTCCGGAGTTCCATCCCAGGCCTACATTTTGGGTGGGACGCTATTTTTAAGTGCCTGACACTGTGCATTTGTCTGCTTGAAGGGAAGAGAGGAGACTCCACACAGAGCCGGGCCGGGTGGGCAGGGGGCGGCGGAGCCGTGTTTGTGCTGCTGTAACAATGAGACCTCAGGCTGGTGCTGTCACACCCACAGCCGACATTAATCACATCCTGCCTCGCCTGCTCCAGCAGCTCTGACATTTGAGGCCTCACCCCGCTTCTGGAAAGCTCGCACCCAGAATATAAAGTTGCTCCTCTGCCGCACTTTCCATGTTGGGCTCCTCCCCATCCTTGGACCTCTCCTGCCTCGCTCTAGAGACGGGGCGGCTCTGTGGGCAGGACACAGGTGCCCTTTGGAAGGTTGACAGCCATGTAGGGTGGGTTAGAATGGGCAGCGGGTGGTGCCCAGCCCAGCCGTTCCTTCAGCTAGGGTTTGGGGGTTGAAAACAATGGAAATTGACTTTTGCTGACTGTCTCTGAGCAGGAGGAGAGAGGCTGCTGAAAAGAGATGAGTTAGTTTGCAGAATAGAAAAAAAGAAAAAAGATGAGTAACAGATTACAGGACACACGGGAGCATCACAGCCTGCTAGGATCTGGGAGGGGGGATGAACGAGCAGCGGAGGGCGGGGGCAGCGGTGAAGGGTTGTGGAGTGGATGCAGGGAAGGGCTAGGATTAATCTACTCCATTTTACAGATTGAGCAACTGAAAGCCAGAGTGGGAGGGCACTGGCCCAGGGTCATGTGCTCCCTGGAGCCCCCGCCAGCCCCAGATCTCAGACCTCTGACGTGGAGCAGCGGGCTGGGCCAGGTCCTCAGAGAAACCCACAGCCTCGAGGGAGGATCATCTCAAGTGCTGGCCTCTCCCCGCCCAGATCCCGAGCCCTCCGGCCACACATTGCTTACCTAGGATTGGCTCAGCCTGTGCCCCAGGCAGAAGAACGGGGCTCAGGCAGGACCCGGGTGTGACTCATTTCTGTCTACCCAGCCAAGAGCCAGACAGGCTGGCAAGCAGAGCCATTCGGCAGCCTCTCACCGGCAACTGCAACCCTGACCAGAGCGGCAGGGCCTCCACTTACAACAGTGCACGGAAGAATGCCCTGTGGGATGCCAGGCTCGCCTTTGGGACCACCAGCGAGCCCACCTCTCCAGAGCCTGCCCCCGCCACAGGTCCCTCCCCTCCTTGCTCTGGCCACAGCAGACAACGCTCCTGTCCCTCCCTCCTCACCCATCGCCCTGGGAACGCCCTTCCCTGGTCCCTCCCAGCCCCACCAGCTTGGCATGAAGGAATCTGGGCTCTGCAGTCGGAAAGCCACATGTCTGGCTTCACAACTTCCTGGTCGTGGACTTGAGCTTCTCTCTGTCTCTGTTTCCTCCTCTGTGACCTGGAGAGAGGACCTCGAAGGGGTAAGGCGTGCAAACACCGATGTTTGGCACACACTGGACACCAGCTTTGATGCTGGTATTCTCCCTCCAGGCCTGGCATCTCCCTCCATTACCCAGCCTGAGGAATGTTCCAGGCCTCAGGGCTGCTCTTTCTTGAGCTGCCTATCACCTTGATCGGCATAATTTTTATAGCGCTTCCAGATGCTGCCCTGTGTTGCACTCATGGCACAAGTGAACATTTTGGCTGCTTATAAGCGAGCTACACAGAGCACTGACTGTCATCAATTCTCGACTTCTAGAGAGGGTGACATTCACTTTGAGGATTTTGGCCCAGGGATTCTGGTTACCCGGGAGCAGAGGAAACCATGCCGTCTCAAAGCAATACCTAGTGCTTTGTGCTGGCGGCCTGGCTCAGCCAAGCATCTTGGAGAACTTGTGCTCTGTTGTTCAGGACTTTTTTTTTTTGCTGCAAATGACAGAAATTTAACTCAAATCTCTCAATTTAAAATCATATTTATTGGTCCACTAACTAAAAAGGTGAGTCTAGCTTCAGGTACAACTGGACCCAGGGGTTCAAATGATGTCTCTCCTTCTCTTTGCTCCGTTCTCCTCATTATATTGGCTTATTTAAAAAAAAATATATATATTTTTTTGTTGATTTCAGAGGGGAAGGGAGAGGGAGAGAGAGTTAGAAACATCAATGATGAGCGAGCATCATTGATCAGCTGCCTCCTGCACACCCCACAATGAGGATCGAGCCTGCAACCTGGTATGTGCCCTGACTGGGAATTGAACCATAACCTCCTGGTTCATAGGCCAATGCTCAACCACTGAGCCATCCAGCTGGGCTTATTTTGTATATCCTTAATCATCTGAATAAGAATGATGGTGGCGCTGGGCTTCTTTTGACCTTGAATGTTCTTTGTAACTGTTTCAACCAATAAAAATGGTGGAAGTGACATTATTTAACCTTCAAGTGTCTTAAAAGGCATATAGCTTCTGCCTGGCTGTTCTCTTTTGGGACACAAGTCCTTGGAAATACTATATTGATTCTTAGGAAAGATGCAGATTTATTCAGCGTAGGCAAAGTCTCATTTCTAAACCAATCTTTTTGGCTAGAGCAATGGTCAGCAAACTGCGTCTAGCGAGCCACATGCGGCTCTTTGGCCCTTTAAGTGTGGCTCTTCCACAAAATACCACGTGCAGGTGTGCACATACAGTGCGATTGAAACTTCGTGGCCCATGCGCAGAAGTCGGTTTTCGGTTCTCAAAAGAAATTTCAGTTGTTGTGCTGTTGATATTTGGCTCTGTTGACTAATGAGCTTGCCCACCACTGAACTAGAGGGATGGAGAATTCTGGTTGGTTAGGCTGGATCCTGAGTCATGCTCTGGCCTGGTGAAGGGTGGGAGCAAAGATAGTCAACCTGGCCAGGACGCAGGCTGTTTGCCAGAGCAGGTCCAGAGTTGGCGGCTCAGGAAGGAAAGGGGGGATGTGTCTATTACACGAAGGAGGAACCATTCTAGGCTAAAAAGGCAAGTCCACAGTTTATTTGTGAATAGCTCTGCTTATCGAGAAAATGATTTCTTTGTTAAGGTATAGGTTATGGGGCGTTGGGAAAAGAAACCAAGAAAAAAATGAGGATTTCCTGTTATACCTGGTAGGATTTGGAGAAAGAAGAAAGTCAATGTATGCAAGCAGAGAGAGGAGGCCGGGTCCTGGGGAGCGAAGAAGCTGGGCCCTTGGAAGAGAGAAGACGAGCCTTAGGAGAGAGGTGGCCAGACGGGGGGAAAGGACACCTGAGGGGAGGCTGAGCTGAGCTGAGCAAGAGGAAAAGAGGAAGCTAAGACCAACTGGAGAGGGAGAGGCCGAGTCCAGGTGGGGACGTCCTCAGGGAATCGCACAGAGGCCAGTCTCTCCAGGTCCCATTTGGGTGCTGGTGGATGAGGCCCAGGTTAGGGTGCGAAGGGTCAAGGATGGCTTCTAGAAGTGACAGCCCCCGAAGGCCACGGGCAGGGCTTTTCCTATTTTACTTCCACGTGGAGGTATTTTCATTTTTGCAGCCTGTTGGTCAGCACTAGAATTATCTCCATTTCTGCCCAGGAAATAAGGCCCAGAAGGAAGGGACTTGCCCCGGCTTTGTGTGGGCTTTGGAGTTAGGCCAGAGAAGGAATTGGAGCCCCTAAACTTTCCGGGGTCCAAATGACCTCACTTATGATATGGGGATTCTGGGCTCCCCCGCACAGATTGGGGTCACGGTGAGAAGTACTAACGAGTGTGTTGAAAGTGCCTGGCCCCATGCTGTGCAGGAGGTACTCTGGGCCTGGGCGGGGTATCCATGGGTGGTACATCCCTTGCTGTCCTGGAGCAGAGGTGGGGGTGACTGAGAGTGAATGTCCATGCTGCAGAGAGAGGGGTGCGTGGAGTAGGTCCAGGTTTAGGGAAACTCTGTCGGCCTCCTCTTCCAGGACCTTTAACTTGGGGGTGGCAGTGGCAGTGGGAACCACACACACTCAGTCTCTCTGTGCTCCATGTGCTCCCCTGGCAGGCTTGGGGCTTCCCTGAGAGCTGTATGAGGAGGCCCCCTAGCTCTGCCACCTCGCCCACTTCAGGGACACCGAGAGGAGCCCCAGCTTGGGGCTGAGCTTCTGCAGTGATGGAAGCTGCCGGAAGGAGCCTATGCTGGAGGCCAGCTCTGTGCTTCTTCCTGTGATGGATGTGTGGGGCTCAGAGCCAGGATGGGGAGCCTTCCTGATACCTGGGCTGGGGCTCCTCCATGTTGGCTGGACTCCTCCCCTAGCTCTCCACGGGCCCATCCTGGCCTCATGCCTCACCTGTTGGGATGTATCTAGACTCTGCTGTCCCCAGAAGGTTGCCTAGGCTAGTAGGTACCTAAGTAAGGGGTTCTTGCATCTGTGGGCTCAACACTGGGGTCTGTATTCTAGGGATTTCTGAATCTCTGGGGTCTACCAGCAGCCTGTTCCCTGTGTGCAGTTTTGGAACCTGAGTCTCAGGTGACCCTTCAGTGACCCAGTATATATCATATCTGCTCGACCAGTATATCATATCCTGAGCCTTTCTACCCACTAGCAAAGCAAGACATCGGAGAGGAGTCACAGGCTCTTCCCTTGCCTCCCGGCTCTCTCAAAGCTTCCTCCTACACAGCCCTAATGGGACACTCCCTGTCCATTCCTTCCTCCAAGAAGCCAGGCTGCAGCAGCAGCCCTGGCCACCTTGGCTATGTCTCAGCCCCTTGCCTTCATCCTTTGCACTTCAATGTGAGTGAGCTGATTCTTGTACTCACCCTGAAATCCTCCCTCCTCTGCCCCCGGCCCCACCCATCACCTTTCCACCACACCGAACCCCTGCATGGAGGTGGGAGGGAAAGAGTGAACCTTTCCACCCCTTCCAGCTGGGTGGCCTGGGGCCGGACCTCACCAGCATAGCAGGAGGAGAAAGGGGGCAGAGAGGTGCAGGAAGTCTGCTTCTACAGATCCCAGGGGAGGGGCCCATGGAGGAGGAGTGTGTGCTTGGCAGGTTTTGACAGGTGTGTCCATCCTGGCATTAACACCACCACAATCCAGGTGAAGAGCCTCTGTCACCCTGAGGTTCCCTGTGGCCAGCCCTCACCTGGCCTCGGCAACCACTGCCCTGCTTTCACCTGTAGATGCCGTGTCTCCTTTGTAGAGTTTCACATAAATGAACTCATGCCACGAGCCCCGGGGTCTGACTCCTTTACCTTGCCAGAGTGTTGGGAAAGCCAGGTGATTCTGTGTGAGCAGTTCATCCTCTGTCTTGCTGAGTGGTGGTATTCCATTGTGGAGGTGTACAGCCATTTCCGTACACACACCTGCTGTTGTGAACAAAGCTGCTCTGAGCGTTCATGCACACAAGTCTTGGTATGGACATAGGCTTTTATTTCTCTTGGTCTACAATGCTAGAAAGGATGGATTTCCGTGTGTGGTTAACTGTGGGAAACTTGTGCTTGACAGCCATTCTGTAGTAAGCTTCATCCACATTAGCACTAACCTCGGGTTAGGTTTCAATTACCCCAAACCCTATCTCTTTCCCGTAAATCAGGTGTTTCGCCTTAAGGGCTAGGACAGGTGTTTCACCTTAAAGGCTAGGCCTCATTTCTCCTTCTCCCTATAAATACCCCGAACTCCTGTTGAATAAACGAGACTTGATCAGAACTTTGTCTTGTCTCCATTCCTTGTGTCTCTTGTCTCTTTCATCTCCACTCCCCCTCTAGAGTCCTCGTTGACTTCACCCGCGGGTCGGGACAGTTAACTTTATAAGAAAGTGCCGAACTATTTCCAAAATGGCTTCACGTTCATTTTACATTCCCGTTTGTTTCTTATTCTCTTTAAAGTCGGTGCTGGCATCCTTTTAAAGTTCAGCCATTCCCACTGGTGTTAAGGGGTGATTCATTGTGGTTTTAATTTGCATTTCCCAGTGATGAATAGTGTTGA
>PVJN01054906.1:0-13224 GCA_004026805.1 Lasiurus borealis | reverse complement strand
ATTTCAGAGGGGATGGAACTGAGAGAAACATCAACAATGAAAGAGAATCCCATTGATTGGCTGCCTCCAGCACGCCCCACACTGGGGATGGAGCCCGAAGCCCCGGTACGTGCCCCCTGACCAGGAATCAAACCGTGACCTCCTGGTTCCTAGGTCGATGCTCAACCACTGAGCCATGCTGTGGGCTCCATTGATTTTTTTTTAGAGTGGAAAGTAGACACAAACACCCATGTGAGAGAGACAACAAACTGGTTACCTCCCTCATACACCCTAACGGGTGGGATTCAACCTGCAACCCAGACACATGCCCTTGACCAGGAATTGAACTCGCAACCCTTAGCACGGGCTGATGCTCTAACCCGAGCACACTGCCCAGGGCTACCTGCCCCTGTCTCTGAGGGCCTGGGGGAGGCACCTGCCCCCTGAGCGACCTGGCAGTGGAGTTGGAGACCCGAAGAGAAAGTCGAGGGGACATGAGGTAAGTGACAGAGCTGGGATGTGAGTCCAGGTCTGGTGTCTCCTGTGCCCCGTCCCTCCCCGCCCCCCGGGGCCCCTGGGATGTCAGGGCAGGGCTGGCGCTGCCTGGCTGCCTCCCAGGGCAGCTGGCCGTGGGCCGCACTCCGGTCCTGGGCCGGCAGCCGGGACTCGGGATGCTCGGTGACCCAGAGCAGCCCATCCTCTGGCCCAGCCGCCCAGCCTCTTCCCAGCGTGAAAAGCAAACTCCCGTCGCCAGGGAAACGCAGCTGGCTGGGGGCCCTCGGCAACCGGCAACCGCCACTTCCCCGTGGGGCGGTTTCTGGCCTGCATCCTGTGAACTCGGGGCTTCTGGGGCTCACGGGTACCTGGTTTTATGTGCACCACATCCGGCAACACCCCAAAACGGCACACTGCTGGCACCAGCAGCAAACGCTGACACTGGGAACCGGACGGGCGCGCCCTCACCTCGGGCAGCCCTGGGGGACCCTGCTTGTGGCCTGCAGCTGCTAAAACGCCTGCCAGCCACGCCCAGGCCAGCCCGGACCTCTCCTGTCCTGCACAGTTAAGAAAAAGCAGTGGGGCCCTAATCGGTGTGGCTCAGTGGATAGAGCGTCGGCCTGTGGACTGAAAGGTCCCAGTTCGATTCTGGTCAAGGGCATGTATCTTGGTGGCCGGCACATCCCCAGGAGAGGGTGTGCAGGAGGTGGCTGATCGATGTTTCTCTCTCATCGATGTTTCCAACTCTCTATCCCTGTCTCTTCCTCTCTGTAAGAAAATCAAAATTTAAAAAAAAGAAAAAAAAAAAAGAAAGAAAAGCCGAGACTGGTTTGGCTCAGTGGACAGAGCATCGGCTTGTGGACTGAAAGGTCCCAGGTTCGATTCCAGTTGGGGGCATGTACCTTGCTTGCGGGCACATCTCCACTGTGGGGTGTGCAGGAGGCGGCTGATCGATGTCTCTCTCTCATCGATGTTTATGACTTTCTATCTCTCTCCCTTCCTCTCTGTAAAAAATCAATAAAATATATTTTTAAAAAAAGAAATAAAGAAAAAGCAGCAGGGGAAGCCCCACTAGCTCCTTACTTCAAATGGCTTTTCTTTTCTTTTTTTTTTTTAATTTTATTGGAAGGCCACTGACTTTATTGATTTAAAAAACTTTATATGGACAGTGGCTGTTTTGCCAAAGAGAAGCCAAATGTCATTAAACAGACCAGGGGTGAGGGTCGGGGCAGAAATCCACTCAGAAAAGCTGACTATTGATTGACCTGAAACTGGCAGGGCAGAGAGCAGGGAGGTGCATGCAAGAGTGAGAATCCCCCAAAAAAAGCTGGAATGGGGAGGGGAGAGAACTCCCCACCAAAGACCCGAGGACCTTGGCGGGGAGCAGACAGGACAAGGGAGCAGCCCCCGCTCAGCTGCAGACTCTGGAGGCTCGAGGCTGGCGCTAGGGATTGGGGCTCCCCAGAGAGCGTCACACGAAGGCCTCACACCACTCGAAGGCACCCCAAGGAGCCCCGGGACGGCTGGCCTTGGCGCCACGTGGCCTGTGGCCATTCCCGGAAGAGGACTTCCTCGTCCTTTGGCACCAGAAACTGGCCATGGACCACGGAAGCCGGGTCACAGCCCGCTCTGAGGGACTGGGTTTAGAGTAAGCAGATGTTGCCACTGACGCTTCGTATTGATGTCCTCTGGCCTGTGTGACATCATGGAGTTTCCCGTATGATTTAGATGGGAAGGGGGGGTTTCTCTGCCTGGGAAAGGCACCCACTGGGAAGCCCCACACTTGATGGCAGGAGCTGCGGGCGGGCGGGCGGCTGGGCAGGGGCGGGGACAGGGCACCGCCCGGGTTGGAGCAGGCGGGACGGAGGGCATCCTCAGCACCACTGGCGCCTCCGCACCTTGCAAGGAGGTTGAAGCCACTTGTATTGGTTTGGGTTTTATTACAATTTCCAGTGCACATAGAAAATTGTGCACGTTTTTTTTAAATATATTTTATTGATTTTTTTTACAGGGAGGGAGGGAGAGGGACAGAGAATTAGAAACATCGATGAGAGAGAAACATCGATCAGCTGCCTCCTGCACATCCCCTGCTAGGGATGTGCCCACAACCAAGGTACATGCCCCTGACCAGAATCGAACGCGGGACCCCTCAGTCCGCAGGCCGAGGCTCTATCCACTGAGCCAAACCGGTCAGGCTGTGCACGTTTTTTTAAAAGACCCTGATTAACCCCACGTAGAGCTGTGCAGAAAGGGGAGTGCTGTGGTGTGAAGGGTGCCATGTGGCTCACTTCTGGGCAGCGAATAAGGGCCGGGAGGGGATGGAAGCGCGCTGATGCGGAGAGAAGGGGAAATCAGGATTTTTAGGCGAAACATTTCCTGATTTTCAAATGTTGCCAAATAAGCTTTTTTAAAATATGTGTGTCTATATGCACATATATATGTGTACATATATATACATATATATATGTATATATATGCACATATATATGTGTGTATATATATATATTTTTTTTTATTGCTTTTTCACAGAGAGGAAGGAAGAGGGATAGAGAGAAACATTGATGAGAGAGACATCGATCAGCCGCCTCTTGCACGGCCCCCACTGGGGATGCGCCCACAACCAGGATACATGCCCTTGACCGGAATCGAACCCGGGACCTTTCAGTCCCCAGGCCGACGCTCTATCCACTGAGCCACACCGGTTTCAGCTAAAATATATTTTTAACATTTATTTCAGAGAGAGAGAGAGAGAAACATCAGTGATGACAGAGAACCGTTGGCTGCCTCCTGCGTGCCCCACACGGGGGGCTGAGCCTGCAGCTGGGGCGCACGCACCGTGACCTCCCGGTTCACAGGTCCACGCTCAACCTCGGGGTCACACAAGCCTTTTAAAGGTGCGCTCCCTCCAGGCCGGGCCAAGCCCGTGCGGAGAGTAGAGGCAGCCAGAGGGCCTCCGTTTGCACCTCTGCGGCCTCGGGGGAGGCGGGGGGCGCGCAGCAGGAAATGGGGGGCCCAGGCCGGGAGCGCACAGAGGCTCCCCCCGGGGGGCGGGCAGCTGCTTCCTCCCGAAACCCCAGGGCGGCGCGAGGGCCCGGGGCAGGGGTGCGGGGAGTGCGGGGGGCCTCCCTGGGGAGCCCCGGGACCTCTTGCCAGCAGCCACGCCTGTTGGGGCGCTGCCAGGGCTCCCAGCTGGGCTCGGCGTTCCTTTTGCAAAAACAGACTCTCAAGGCGCAGGTGGCGGCCGGTGCCGGGGCCGCGCCCTCCCCGAGCGGCGCGCGCCCTCTGGCGGCCGGCGCGGAGCACGCCGCCCCTGGCCGCGGCGCGGGAGCGGGCTTGGGGAGAGGGTCTGGCCAAAGCCGGGCTCACAAAGGACGCACCAACTTGCACTTTCTCTTGGAGCTCAAGTGCAGCACCGGTGAGGCATCCTCCTCGGCTCGCGGCGCTCTCCCCCTGTGATCGCTGGTCCACGCCAGGTCCCCTTCCCCCCTTCCTGTTTTTAATGGGCAGCCACCCTGAAGCATGTCATGGTGTAACCTCCGTCTAACTGTGACCGCAAGCTTCCCCATCTCCTCTGCCCGCTTTTCCTCTCCAGCAGTGACCTCCAGCATCGCCCACTCGCCACCTCTTTGCCTCTTTTTATATAGTTCGATTGTAGAGCTTGTGCTGCCTGAAAAGTGAAGATGATAACTGTTGATAATTAATCGAAAAAGGATGAATTGCAGGCCTGTGGGCAATCTTTTGGGACTTGGTTCGCTTAGCATTATCTGGCTGTTACACAGCAATTTCCAACATTTTTCTTTTAAAAAATATGTGTGTATATATACACACACACACATATATATATACATGTATATGTATATAGATAGAGAGATAGATAGATAGATAGATTTTTTTTTTAAATGTATTTCTTTATTGATTTCAGAGAGGAAAGGAGAAAGAGAGAATCATACTGGGGATCGAGCCTGCAACCCAGGCATGTGCCCTAGGCCAGAATCAAACCTGGGACCCTTCAGTCCCCAGGCTGATGCTCTATCCACTGAGCCAAGCCAGCTAGGGCAATTATTGATTTTTTCACGGAGAGGAAGAGAGAGGGATAGAGAGTTTAGAAACATCCATGAGAGAGAAACTTCGATCAGCTGCCTGCCTCCTGCATGCCTCCTACTGGGGATGTGCCCACAACCAAGGTACATGCCCTTGAATGGAATCAAACCTGCAACATTTCAGTCCTCAGGCCGAGGCTCTATCCACTGAGCCAAACCGGTTAGGGCAATTTCCAACATTTTTCATCTCATGGCACACCTACACTAATTACTAAAATTCAGTGGCACAAACAACACAAAAAAACATATTATTTTGTTTCCCCGGCCTGACAAGAAAAAATAGGTGTAATTTTGATTCATTCACACACAGACGGCTATTGTTGGCTGCTTTGGGGCAAAAAGCTCTATTGTTTCCATTTGCTCCCAATATTTGGGGGAGAGGGCTTCAGGGTGGTTGGAAGAATCCGGGAGAGGCTCAGGCAAAAGCCAGAACCCCGAGAAATGCAGAGGGCCCCCTCAAAGGCCACAGGGCCTCAAAGCCTCCTAGTGGTGCTTGAGGGTGAGTCTCTGGAAGAGAGACTCGCCCAGCCCAGCCTGGCGGCCCGCCCGCCTGCAGAGGTGAGTCAGGTGTGGCCCATCTTCTGGATGAGTTTCACCCCCTCACTCCGGAAGCGGTTCTGCAGGAAGTCACGTAGGTAAGGGTCTACGCAGGTAGAACCAGGGCCTGCAGCTCCAAACGGGCCTGGTTCAGTTCCTCTCGGGCCAGGGCGGCTTTCACGGCGTCCTGGGTTTTGCCCGCTCGTCCTGGGAGGCTTCAGCGCATCCTGGGAGAGAAGGCGGCCCCTGTGCTGGTTTTGCGTCTTGAAGAGACGCTCAGCGGCCCAACTCATGGAAGAGGTGACCCTCGCCCTCCAGAGGCACATCCTGGCCAATGGAACTGGAAGCCCCGAGAGAGGTAGGTGTGGAGGCTGGCCACTCAGCGGAGTAAATTCTGACGAATTTGGGAGCTCGCGGTTATTCGGTGATAAGGAGTGAAGGTAGAAAAAAACGGGGTGTTGCAGGGTCTCCGAGGTGGTTCTGAAGGTGGTGGCTGGCTAAGAGGCTGTAGGGTGGTCAGAGGCTGGAAGAAGGGGTGTCCCTGGGTCTGTTCCATCCAAACAGTTTTGTGGGTTTTTTTTTTTCTTTTTAAATCTTTATTGTTGGGTATTACAGATATCCCCCTTTTTTTCTCCCAATGCCCCCCCTCCACCTGGTTCCCACCTCCCACCCCCACCCCCGGCCTTCACCACCCTATTGTCTGTGTCCACAGGTGAGGTGTTTGGTTAATCTCTTCCCACTCCCACCCTATTCCCTCTGAGATGCGTCCGCCTGCTCCATGGTTCCATGCCTCTGGTGGTATTTTACTCAGCAGTTTATTTTGTTCATTGCATTTCTTGTTCATTTAGTTTGATTTTTTTAGATTCCATTGTTGATTTGCATTTGACATTTTTATTGTTCAGATATTTTATCTCTTCTTCTTCCTTCTCTTTTTAAAGAATACCCTTCCACATTTCATGTAATAATGGTTTGGTGGTGATGAACTCGAACTTTTTATCTGACCTTCAGTTTAAATGATAGCTTTGCTGGGCAGAGTAATCTTGGTTGTAGGTCACTTTGAATACAGTGGTACCTCGAGATACGAGTGCCCTAACATACGAGATTTTTGCTTTGAAATACGAGCAACATTTGAGATAGGAGTAATCTCGCGGATCGGCCGGCTACACACAACCCACCAGTTTACCTCGACTCAAGCGTCTCATAGTTTCCCACGCCTCAAGGTTACGAAACGAATTAAACTCGTATCTCGAGGTACCCCTGTATTTCTTGCCACTCCCTTTTGAGCTGCAAAATTGCTGATGAGAAGTCAGCCGACAGTCCAATGGACGCTCCCTTGTAGGTAACTAGCTGCTTTTCTCTTGCTGCTTTTGAAGATACTCTGTCTTTTAACCCTTGGCCCTTTAATTATGACGCGTCTTGGTGTGGGCCTTTTGGGTTCCTCTCGTTGGCGCTTTGGGTGCTAGTAGCTCAGCCTCCCCAGTCCCTCTAGTTGCGCCCCTGTGTGGGCCGAGAGCACAGGCTTTTTGTAGTTGAGCCGTGATTGTTGTTGGCCTCCCTGGGAGGAGTTGACCTCCAGGCCACTTGGCTGTGAGCACCAGCTGCAACCACAGTCGGGCAGCTGCTGTGCAGGAGACACCCCCGTGGGGCAGGCCTTGCTTTCGTGCGGCGTTGGTTCTCAATGAGTGGTGTGTCACTTGTGGATGTGAAGGGTTGTGATCTGGAATGGTCTGAAGCTGTCCACCGGGGGCACTGGCTCTGGGGCCTCCCTCAAGGTGCAAAGTCAGCCACCGCCTGGGCCACTGGACAGGAGCTTCAGAGAGGTCTGCAGCCGCTACTTGTATTGGGCTTGGGAGTGCTCAGGTGAGACCCAGCTCTGAAGCAAGGCAGGCTGGTGCTGGTGCCTGGCCTTGGGCCTTTTACTGAGAGGTTTGGGGCACGCTGACGCCAGCTGCTGCTTGTTTGAGAGATTTTAGCAGTGTCTGAAGCCGGAGCCAGGACAGGCCATTCATAGGGAAAAGCCACTGTGGGACCCCTGAGGGCACTGTCAGGTATGGTGTGTCTTAAAAACGTATGGCGGCACAGCTTTTGAAAATCGCGGCTGTAAGACACCCCTCTCCCCCCACTTTATGCAACACTTTACATCCTCTTGCCCTTGGCCTGTCTCTTGCTGCTGGAGCTTTCCTGCAGACACTGCCAGGGAACCCACTCAACACCCACACATGTGCCACCTGTAGAGTCTGCCCTGCGGGGGAATATTGGCCAAGGGGACAAAGCAATCAGTGGATTCACTTGTCCTCCTTCATTCCCAGGACTGTCCCAAGGCTGATTGCATACACTTCTCAGGCAAATGATCTCTCAGTGAGTCATGCTTGCGTCCCTGCTCTCTCCCCTTCCAGCTGTAGCTGTAGGGACATGCCAAAAACATGTGCAGCTGCCAGATCGGCCTCACTCCCTTCGGTGACCTCAGAGACTGCAACGAAGGAAAATGTCCCCAGTGGGCAAAGCACAGACTTGGGGGACTGGAGCATGGACAGGGGCTGGAAAGAGAAAGACCTGTAGTTCCCTGGGGTCGCAGGGACAGAAAGCCACTGAAGTCCTCCAATGAGCAAGTGACTTGATAAAGAAGTGTGTTTCCTACAAAATAAAAGTCCTGGGTAAGGAGGCCACTGGATGCTGGTAAAAAGGAACCCCAGGCCTGGCTGGTGTGGCCCAGTGGTTGAGTGTTGAACTATGAACCAGGAGGCCATGGTTTGATTCCTGGTCAGGGCACATGCCCAGGTTGCAGGTTCAATCCCCAGTGTGGGGCATGCAGGAGGCAGCCAATCAATGATTCTCTCTCATCATTGGTATTTCTATCTCTCTCCCTTTCCCTTCCTCTCTGAAATCAGTAATATATATGTATATATATATTTAAAAATAAAAGGTATCCCATGCCTTGGATGGTTTAGCTAGGTGGATAGAGCGATAGCATGAGGACTGAGGAGTCTTAGGTTTGATTCCAATCAAGGGCACATGCAGACTCGATTCCTAGTTGGGGGTGTGCAGAAGGCAGGCCGATCAATGATCCTCTCTCATCATTGATGTTTCTCTCTTCCCTCTCCCTTCCTTTCTGAAACCAATAAGAATACATTTAAAATAAATAAATACAGATGCCCCAGAAAAGAGCGCTGCACATAGGCAGATATTTCTGTCTGAAAGCCAGAGGACTGATAGGATTCAAGGACTCGCTAGGAGCTGAGGGTGCACAGAACAGCAGATGCAAAAATCTGGAGCACATTTCACACTCCTGTGAGGCACAGACCCAAGTCTGAGATGATACCACTCAGCTGGACAAATGACAGCAATGGGACCAGCAGGGACAAGACTCAGGTATAGGACTGGGTCTCCAGATGCACCCCCTGCTCCCCCAAAAAGCCCCAAATATTCCCAGACTTACTAGATGCTGGCTGTGGTTTCAGGGGGTGGGGGTGCGCTGTGTTTGATTATTTGGGGGATATTTTGGCCTGGACTGTGTTTACTGCTTTTTCAAGAACCTCCTCATGGGGCACATGCCTTGGTAGCTCACAGTAAGGGTCAGTCACAGGCAGAAAAACCAGAACGGGCATTTGCCCACAAAGCTTGCCAAGCGTAACAACCGAAACAATTCCTCTTCCTGGGAGAAGTCCATGGTCTCCTCACAGAGTGTTTCCTGCAGCAGGCAGCGGGTGTGCTAGGCCAAGCTCCGAAACTTCCTGTTTGCTGAAACCGGTTTGGCTCAGTGGGTAGAGCGTCGGCCTGCGGACTGAAAGGTCCCAGGTTCGATTCCGGTCAAGGGCATGAATCCTGGTTATGGGCACATCCCCAGTAGGGGGCGTGCAGGAGGCAGCTGATTGATGTCTCTCTCTCATCGATGTTTCTAACTCTCTATCCCTCTCCCTTCCTCTCTGTAAAAAATCAATAAAATATATTTAAACACACACACACACACACACACACACACACACACACACACACACATAAAACTTCCTGTTCATCCAACGCTGCTGTGGGGCCAGAGGAAGCTGGGGGCTTTGCTGTGGACGATGGAAGCTTAACCAAGCCACCGCCATACCTGGTTCCTGGTTTGCAGCCTGGGTAGGGATTGCTAACACTTTGATTTTGAGGTCTCTAGGGTGGGGGGATCAGCTGGCCTTCTTCACCTGAAACAGGATACAGGATACATTCATGGCCCTGACTTCCCTAGTGACAGAGCCTCAGTGGTTTAGACACACCTGGTAGAAAGTGAGCCGGTTTGGCTCAGTGGATAGAGCGTCAGTTTGCAGACTGAAGGATCCCAGGTTCGATTCCAATCAAGGGCACGTACCTTGGTTGCGGGCACATGCTCAGTGGAGGGTGTGCAAGAGGCAGCTGATCGATGTTTCTCTCTCACCGATGTTTCTAGCTCTCTATCCCTCTCCCTTCCTCTCTGTAAAAAATCAATAAAATATATTTAAAAAAAGAAAAGAAAGAAAGTGAACCGTTGGTGGGCGTGCAGGTATTTCCGCAGCGGCCCCATGACATGCCACCCGGCGTCGCTGAGAGACAGGTGGCCCCAGATGAGGACACAATCCTACTGCCTGCCTCCCAGCAACCACCCTGGGAAACTATGTCACAGCCCAGAGCAATATTTCACCATCGAGTGAGGACAAACATTGGCCTCACGCCAAAAGGGCTCCTTTTGATCTTGGTATTGGAGGCAGCACATCCCAAGTCGGGATATTCCTGCAGCCCCCACCTCTCCCAGACGCATGGCCACGTTTGAGTGAGCGCCCAGTGACCATCTCGAAGCGGTTCAGGCAGTAGACGAGGCCTTACCTTACCCTACAGCTCGTCTCCTTCAGAGTTCCTGGAACTGCGAGCGACCTTGGCTGGCCACACGCTTGCCTGGGGCCTTTCCCAGCAAAAACTCCTCCACTTCTTCCGGGATGAGGGGTGTTTGATTGAGTTTGAGGACTTCCTCGGGCTGTGAGAGGCAGCCAGGGCTCTACTTCGAGCTGTCTCCCAGCTGACATTCGGTGTGCAAGCCCAACGAAATGCCATGGGTGGGACGAGCTCCGACCGTGAGGAGATGAATCTCTAAGCAGAGGACCCAAACCAGCCTTTGATCGTCTGCCCCAACCGCTGGTGGCCGCTCATTAGACAAAAACCGTGTGTCTTCCCTAATGAAGTGCGGGTCTCATGTAGGTCGCACCTGCCGGAGACCAGCTGACAAGTATCACTGGTGGCCGAAACCGGTTTGGCTCAGTGGATAGAGTGTCAGCCTGCAGACTGAAGGGTCCCAGGTTCAATTCCGGTCAAGGGCATGTGCCTTGGTTGCGGGCACATTCCCAGTGGGGGGCATGCAGGAGGCAGCTGATGGATGTCCCTCTCTCGTTGAAGTTTCTAACTCTCTATCCCTCTCCCTTCCTCTCTGTAAAAAAATCAGTAAAATATGTATTTTTAAAAATCACTGGTGAGCCGAGACCGGTTTGGCTCAGTGGATAGAGTGTTGGCTTTCGGACTGAAAGGTCCCAGGTTTGATTCCGGTCAAGGGCATGTGCCTTGCTTGCGGGCACATCTCCAGTGTGGGGCGTGCAGGAGGCGGCTGATCGATGTCTCCCTATCATCAAAGTTTCTAACTCTCTATCCCTCTCCCTTCCTCTCTGTAAAAAATCAATAAAATATATTTTTTTAAAAAAATCACTGGTGAAAGAGCCCACCCACCTCCAAGGTGAGCAGGTCCCCGCCAGCTACCGCCATCCAGTGCCGGCAAACAGCCGGTGGCCACAGCAGCGGCCACTCCGGGCATTGTACCTGGTTCTCGGTTGGCAGCCAGGGTTGGGCTGAACCGGTGGGGCTTCTAGCCAGAGTGCACCAGCCTGAGATTTACTGAACGATTTCTGGACAGAGGCTCCCAGGCTCAGTCCCCAGTGTGGGCTGTAAAGGAGGCCGCCAATCAACGATTCTCTCTCATCACTGATGTTTCTCTCTCTCCCTGTCTCTGAAATCAGTAAAAACGTATTTAAAAAATAAAACTTAGTTTTTCTATTTTAAATTGTTTGGGGGTCATCAGGCCCACAAAAAAATGACTTACACTGGGAATTTCACTTCTCCTAGCGGGGCACATTCATCACATACCCCGGGACAGACACTCTTGATCCCCAAACCAGTGGCCCTTTCTCTTGCCTCCAGAGCCGATTTTGTTCAAAGGGTTTCCACAACTTAAGGGGAGGAATCTTGATTCTTTTAAGGCAATTACAGTACAGTGGTACCTCGAGATACGAGTGCCCTAACATACGAGATTTTTGAGATACGAGCCGTCAAGCCAGCGATTTTTGCTTTGAAATATAAGCAACATTTGAGATGGGAGTCATCGCGCGGATCGGCCGGCTGCCCACGACCCCAAGTTTACGGCGACTCGAGCGTCTCATAGTTTCCCACGCCTCAAGGTTATGGAACGAATTAAACTCGTATCTCGAGGTACCACTGTAATTGCATTCTCTCGGTGCCTGGAACAACCTCCCACCAAACCTCAGCAGCCGGGTCTGAATTCCATGCTCCGTGTCAGGAAGTGGTTTGGAAATGGGCACTTAATGTCTTGCAGTGTGCAAGTCGGTGAAAAGGCACATCTTACAGAGACACAGAGCAATACACTCTCTCTCCTCTCTGGTCTTCGCACATCGCTGTGCGAGTGGAGACGCCTGGAGATGTTGCCACAGCTTTGCTACACCAAAAAGGGTCCATCCTTGGGGGGTGGGTAATGGCGGTGGTGGTAATGGTCGGGGAGAGGTCAAAAGGGTGAGAGGGGGGCGAGGAGGAAACATGTCACACTTTAAAGAATAAATTAAATATTTTTTTTTAAAAAAAAGGTCCATCCTTGCCAAGACCGGTTTGGCTCAGTGGATAGAGCGTCGGCCTGCGGACTGAAAGGTCCCAGGTTTGATTCCCGTCAAGGGCATGTACCTTGCTTGCAGGCACATCTCCAGTAGGGGGCGTGCAGGAGGCAGCTGATTGATGTCTCTCACTCATCCATGTTTCTGACTTTCTATCCCTCTCCCTTCCTCTCTGTAAAAAAAAATCAATAAAATATATATTTTTAAAAAAAGGCCCATCCCAAGGCAGCAACAGCAGATGGGTGGGCAGAAAAACATGGCAAGAACGACCCTGGGTCCCTGCACACACCACCGAGCGGCCAGATTCACCAGTCTCGGGACTGTCCTGCCCAGACTTCTCGTGAAACCTGTTTTTCTTACTGTTTTAAGACCCATTTAACTGCTCGTTAACAAAACGCAAAACTCTGACGAATGCACAAATTCCAGTGAGTTCTGGGTGGCCATAAAGACCTTGTTATTCTCATCCGAGCTGTAGGCAGAGATTCTGCAAACTACACAAATAGCTGCAGCTGCACAGACGCACCCTAGTTCTGCTTCACACTTTCCTAATCGCGGAACAGTCTGGGCGAGAATGCGCCGATTTTGCTTTTTTGCATCGCTGGCCTTGTTGAAAAATGCGATGAGTCCGCATTTGCTCCTTCGGCTGGATTTAAAGGCTGTAACATTCCTTTACAACTCTTCACCCTTAGCTTCCTAAAAACATTTGTGTTTTCCAACTTTCCAATGCCCGTGGGTAGGAACTGGGTGTTTCTTTTCTACTTGTGCCCACCCTGTGCAGACCAACCTTGTACCACAGTGAGGATACAGGTGCCAACTCCTCCAGCTCGGAGAAAGCTTTCTTCTAAATGCCACCCTTCTGTAATAATTAAACAAGTACAAAGGTAAGGATAATAAGACGGATTTATTTAACAAGACTATAAAATTTAACATGAAAAGAGATAAAAAAAAAAAAGGCCCCCAGAATTTCAGTTGATAAATACAAAAATGATTGGCTATAAACAATGTAAAAATACATTTCCCAGTCCCCAAACAGAATATAATTTAAGTACAGCAATTATAAAATTTTTATGTGGTGAGTGCATTTCCCTTAATGATTTTTAAAAACCATTCTAAATTTATTTGTATAAAATATAGCGAATTACATTCATCAGAGGTGCTAGTAATTATTTTAACTTTGAGTTTACCGAGTCTGCCTTTTCCTGTACGTAGCGGTGGTTTTGGTC
>PVJN01054905.1:0-13252 GCA_004026805.1 Lasiurus borealis | reverse complement strand
GTCCAGCGAGACGCAGTGGCATTGGAGCAGGAAGGGGCAGAGCTGAGGGAGTGAACCTGGGACTGAAGGTGGGGAGGGGATACACATTCCCCAGTGGTGTGCACATCTGGAGGAAGTGTGAGCTGATGGTCCCCGGCACCTGGTGTGGGGACTTAAAGGCGAAGCATAAACCCACGCTTGGCTTTGTCTTGGAGGCATGGTCCAGGGGGCTGCAGGGGTATTGCTTGGCGGGAAGGCTGGGGCCCTGCAGGCATCGCCCAGAGCTTAAATGGCATTGCTCTCTCCCCTCCCCTCCCCCATCCTTCCCACCCAACTCAGCTGCTCTGCTAAGGGCAATCCTAGTGAGTAATGGGACTGTGATGAGAGAGCAGCCTGCACTGGCATTAGGGCCTGGTGTCCACCCTAACCGGTGCCCTGGAGGAGGTTGAGAGGGGAAGGTGAGTAAGCAGTAGGAGTGGGGGTTCTCAGAGAGACAGCTCTGGTTTCAATGGTCTCCATTCTGACAGGTTGGCGTGACCTTTGAGGACATTGCCCTGTACTTCTCCAGGGAGGAATGGAGCCTCCTTGATGAGGGTCAGAGACAGCTGTACCTGCATGTGATGCTGGAGAACTTTGAACTTATATCCTTGCTGGGTAAGACCTTGACTCTCACAGTGACCTGGAATTGGCTTTGTGACTTCCCTAGCCCCATTGAGCAAGCATGAAGTTTTTCTTCAATACAGTTATATTGGCTGGGCTGTAAAAATATTCTTTGTGGGTTGCATGCGGACCATGGGCCAAGAGTTTGACATGTTTGTCCTAGGGTGTGCTCTGTCCTCCCATGTAGACTGTGGTTCTGCTTGGTTTTCCAGTTTCCTGGGTAGTTGCTGTCCTGGGGTGGTGGGTGTGTTTCCCCTGCTCCCTTCTTTCCTGAAGTCCCACTTCTCACCGCTGTACCACATTCACAGGGAAGGACTTGTAGTTGGTAGTGTTGCAGGAAGTCTGATTCGTGAGGAAAGCATTTTCTATATTACTGTCGGTCATTTGTACATAGTTATTTTTTTAAATATATTTTATTGATTTTTTACAGAGAGGAAGGGAGAGGGATAGAGAGTTAGAACCATCGAAGAGAGAGAAATATCCATCAGCGGCCTCCTGCACGCCCCCTACTGGGAATGTGCCTGCAACCAAGGTATATGATCTTGACCAGAATCAAACCTGGGACCTTTCAGTCTACAGGCGGACACTCTATCCAAGAGTCTAGCCGGTTTCGGCTGTACATAATTTTTGAAGAATTGTTTCTACATCTTCATCCTGCTTATTAACTGTATTTTTTGGTTAAAGAATCTTTTGAATACCTTGTTTCTTTTATGTATTAATTGCTTATTATGTACAGGAACACATACTTTTGCATGTGCTTAATTGTGCTTTGCAGATATTGCTTCCAACACCCCCTTTTTTAATGAATTCCATGTTTTTGGCAACTCTGGGTTTAGCAAGTCCAGTGACAACATTTTTCTGACAAGCTTAGAGAGGAAGGGAGAGAGATAGAGAGCTAGACATATCCATGAGAGAAACATCAATGAATCACCTTTTACATGCCCCGCACTTGGGATGTGCCCACAACCTAGATACATGCCTCCGACCGGAATCGAACCCAGGACCCTTGAGTCCACAAGCCGTCGCTCTATTCACTGAGCAAACTGGTTTTGGCTCAGATGCTTCTTAATAGTGCTTTAGCAAATAAAATATATTTTTAAAAACTTTATGATATGATGTTTTTAAATTGAATAAATCTTTATTGTTCCGATAATTACAATTGTTCCTCTTTTTCCCCACCATAGCTCCCCTCCACCCGGTTCCCATCCTATCCTCTGCCCTTCCCTCCCCCTTGCATTGTCCTCATCCATATGTGTACGATTTTTATCCAGTCTCTTCCCTCACCCACCTCACCCCTTTCCCTCTGAGAATTGTCAGTCCACTCCCTTTTTATGCCCCTGATTCTATTATATTCACCAGTTTATTCTGTTCCTCAGATTTTTAATTCACTTGATTTTTAGATTCACTTGTTGATGATATGCATTTGTTGTTCATAATTTTTTTAATTTAATAAATATTTGTTTAGATTATTACATTTGTTTCTCTTTTTGCCCCCATAGCTCCCCTCCACCCACTCCCATCCCATCCTCTACTTTACCTCCCCTCACATTGTCCTCATTCATAGGTGTATGATTCTTGTCCATTCTCTCCCTATACCCCCCTCACCCCTTTCCCGATTCTATTATGTTAACCAGTTTCTTCTGTTTATCAGTTTTTTAATTCACTTTTTAGATTCACTTGTTGATAGATATGTATTTGTTGTTCATGATTTTTATCTTTACCTTTTACTTCTTCCTCTTCCTAAAGAGTACTGGTTTGGTGTTGATGAACTCCTTTAGCTTGTTCTTATCTGTGAAGCTCTTTATTTGCCCTTCAATTCTGAATGATAGCTTTGCTGGTTAGACTAATCTTGGTTGTAGGTTCTTGCTATTCATCACATTGAATATTTCTTGCCATTCCCATCTGGCCAGCATAGTTTCTGTTGAGATGTCAGCTGACAATCATATGGGTGCTCCCTTGTAGGTAATTAACTATTTTTTTCTTGCTGCTTTTAATATTCTCTCTTTGTCTTTTGCTCTTGGTACTTGAATTATGATGTGTCTTGTTGTGGTACTCTTTGGATTCCTTTTGTTTGGGGTTCCGTGTGCTTCCTGGACTAGTAAGTCTATTTCTTTCACCAGGTAAGGGAAGGTTTTACTGATTATTTCTTCAAATAGGTTTTCAGTGTCTTGTTCTCTCTCTTCTTCTGGTACCCCCACAATTCTGATGTTGGTACGCTTGAAGTTGTCCCAGAGGCTCCTTACACCATCTTCCAATTTTTGGACCCTTTTTTCTTTTTGCTTTGCCAGTTGAGAGTTTTCTGCTTCTTTGTATTTCAAATCTTTGACTTGATTCTTGTGTTCCTCTAGTCTATCGTTAGGTCTCTGTATAATGTTTTTTATTTCAGTCAGTGTATGTTTCCCCCCCAGTGATCCAACAATCAATACTTAACTACAATAAGGCTGTACACACAATTCAAAAAAGAGTGCATCAAAAGTGTCCACCTCAGGTAATTGGGGAGGCAAAGCTTCTGGGCCATATTGCACAACTAGCACACAAAACTACTATACCAACTCAGGGAAGCAGTGAAAATGTGGAGACAAAGGAACAGATCACAAATGAAAGAAATGGAGGAAAACAAGTGACTGGATATAGAGTTCAAAAGGTTTTTCAAGAATTTCCTGGAAAAGGTCAATAAATTTAGTGAGACACTTGAGGATATGAAAAAGGAACAACTAGAAATTAAACATACACTGACTAAATAAAAAATAGTATACAGAAACCTAAGAGCAGACTAGAGAAACACAAGAATCAAGTCAAAGATTTGAAATACAAAGAAGCAGAAAACACTCAACTGGCAAAGAAAAAAGAATCCAAAACTTAGAAGATAGTGTAAGGAGCCTCTGGGACAACTTCACATGTACCAACATCAGAATTATGGAGGTGCCAGAAGAAGAGAGACAAGATACTGAAAACCTATTTGAAGAAATAATGACTGAAAACTTTCCTCACCTGTTGGAAAATAGACTTACAAGTCTAGGAAGCACACAGAACCCCAAAGAAAAGGAATCCAAAGACCACACCAAGACACATCATAGTTATAATACCAAGAGCAGCCGAAACCAGTTTGGCTCAATGAATGGAGTGTTGGCCTGTGGACTGAAGGCTCCCAGGTTCATTTCCAGTCGGGGATATGTATCTTAGTTGCGGACACATCCCCAGTAGGGGTTGTGCAGGTGGCAGCTGATCGATCTCTCTCTCTCATCGATGTTTCTAACTCTCTATTCCTCTACCTTCCTCTCTATAAAAAATCAATAAAATATATTTTAAAAAATAAAATAAAATATCAAGAGCAAAAGACAGAATATTAAAAGCAGCAAGAGAAAACAATTTGTTAACTACAGGAAGCATCCATAGGACTGTCAGCTGATTTTTCTACAGAAACTATTCATGCCAGATGGGAGTGGCAAGAAATATTTAAAGTGATGAATAGCAAGAACCTACAACCAAGATTACTCTACCCAGCAAAGCTGTCATTCAGAATTGAAGGGCAGATAAAGAGCTTCACAGATAAGAATAAACTAAAGGAGTTCATCAACACCAAACCAATATTATATGAAATGCTAAAAGGTACTTTTTAGGAAGAAGAAGAAAAAGATAACAATTATGAATAAAAAATACATATCTATCAACAAGTGAATCTGAAAATCAAGTGAATAAAAAATCGATGATCAGAATAAACTGGTGAATACAATAGTGTCAGGCATAAAAGGGAGTAGACTGACAATTTTCAGGGGGGAAAGGGTGAGGTGGATAGGGGAAGAGACTGGACAAAAACCTACACCTATGATTGAGGACATTGTGGGGGAGGTAAGGGCAGAGGGTAGGGTGGGAACCAGGTAGAGGGGAATAATAGAAACAATTGTAATAATCTGAACAATAAAGATTTATTAAATTAAAAAAAATATCTCATAATGCTTTGTGGTTTATGATGTCAGGTTAATGTCTTATATTTGTCTTTTTTTTCAATTTATATGAGACTTGGTTTTTCCAGTAATGTAGCTAAAGTTTCTCCAATTTTAAAAATATATATTTTATTGATTTTTTTATTTTTTTATTGATTTTTTAGAAAGAGGAAGGGAGGGAGATAGAGAGTTAGAAACATCAATGAGAAACATTGATCAGTTGCCTCCTGCACACTCCCTACTGGATATGTGCCTACAACCAAGGTAGATGCCCTTGACCAGAATTGAACCTAGGACTCTTGAGTCTGCACGCCAACACTCTATTTACTGAGCCAAACCAATTAGAGCTAGTTTTTCCAATTTTATATCTTTTTAAAAAAAATAGGTTTTCTTGTATTTTGTCTTGTCTCCCTTCTATTTATATTTATTTTAATATTTATTGTTTCTTTCCTTTGCAACCTTTGAGTTTACTTTGTAGTTGTGTTTCTAATTTTCTGAAGTGCCAGTATTTTTGGAGATTTTTTTTTTTAATATAATTTAGGCGTTTATCCCTATAATGTTGCCTCATAGAATTACATTTTCTGAATTTTATACATAAGCTTTCGTAGGTTAACTTTTCATTTACTTTGTCTCTAGATTTTTATTTTTTTTTTTCAGTATATTTTCATTGATTTCATAGAGGAAGGAAGAGGGAGAGAGAGATAGAAACATTCACGATGAGAGAGAATCGACAGATCAGCTGCCTTCTCTTAAGTCCGCCACTGGGGATCGGGCCCACAACCCCAGCATGTACCCTTGACCAGAATCGAACCTGGGACCCCTCAGTTCTCAGGCCAATGCTCTATCCACTGAATGAAACCAGTCAGGGCTCTCTAGATTTTTTGAGTTCTTTTTGTTTGGATGCCCTGGACTTCTTATTTATTTATTATCGGTTTCAGATAGAGAGGAAGAAAAAGGGAGATGGAGATGGAGAGAGAGAGAGAAACGTCAGTGTGAGGGAAAAACATCTATCAGTCTGTTGTCTACATACATGTCCTAACTACAAATGGAACCTACATGCTGATATGTGCCCTGACCGGGAATTGAATCTAAGACCCCTAGTGTCATAGAGTCACAAGATGATGCTCTAACCAACTGAGCCACACTAGCCAGGGTATTCTGTGGGTATTTTAAAACAATATATTTTTATTGATTTCAGAGAGGAAGGGAGAGGGAGAGAAGGATAGACACATTACTGATGAGAGAGAATCATTGATCAGCCGATTCCTGCACACTGTATACTGGGGATCAAGCCTAAAATCCAGGCATGTGCCCTTAAACGCAATTGTACCTGGGACCCTACAGGTGGAATCAAACCTGGGATCCTTCCGTCTGTGGGCCTATTCTGTATCCACTGATCCAAATCGGCTAGGGCTATTCTGTTTTTAAAAACAAAATTTTCAGTATTTTTGAAATAACAGGCCACTATGATCAATAATAGAAGCACTATGGCTATTGGAGGACCCTTGTTTTTGACTGTAGATATCTTCAAATATGTTTGCTCACCCAGTCTTTCCAATCATCCTTTCTATATAATTCTTCTTTATTTGTATATGTAATACTGTTTGTCTTCATGGTATTCTTATCCCCATTTCTTATAGGGTTTTTGTTCATAGGTAGCTACTTACACTGGGATGGGGGGAGATGTTCATATCTCTGATTCTGACATCTTGCTGATGTAACTCACATACGTCCTTTGCCTGATATCTCATCTGTGCTTTGCTGTTTTACCACAGTGTTGACCATCCATCTTTTCAATGTTTCTTTTACGATTTTTATCACAACTGGGAATTAAGCAGAAGAATCATTTCTGCATCACAATAGAAACATGACTTTAGGAATGAAACAATGGATCAACAGGCAGTTTTCGATGAGTATAGAGCTGTTGGGAGGTTTGTACACCTGGACTTTGTTACATTCATAAATAGCAACCCCTTTCGTTCAACAGTGTTTTGTTACCATTGCCCATTCCTCACCCAATTCTACTTGTTCTTGTTTTTTATTGACACTGTGCCATCGACTCAGTTTTAATAGTGTTCAGTGCTCACTCTACTTGGATTCCCAGAACATGGATAACCTAACCTCTCTAAACTTTTCACCTCTACCTCTCACTGGTCTCTCTTTAGTGCCCTCCACCGTTGGTCCATGCCTGCAGATCCTCAGTGCATACCTCTTACTGTATTGAGGTAGAACATCATGTGCTCTAATAGAATTGATTTTTAAGTTTGAGCATATTCAAATTATTCTACACAGACTGATATCACCAAAGGACCTAACGGAAGCCTTTTGTGGAGGAACAACTAGCATACTCTTCCTCTCTTCTTTGTGTCCCATCCTGTGCTTCTGTCCTTCCCTTGGTGAAATTTTCATTATCCATTGACATTTGGGGCCAAGAAAAGTATAACAACCATTTCCTCAGTGTCCCACTCACTCATCTTAAAAATCTCTCTATGGAATCATGCCTAGTCATGTCATAAACATTTGTAGGGAAGATAATCTGTTTTCATAAGGTCAACATGTACCTCACTAGCATTTTCTTTTGTTCAGGTTGCTGCTGTGGAGAAGAGAATGTGACGGCAGCAACTGAGAAGAACGTTTCTCTAAGAGTGTCACAGGCCAGGAATCCCAAGGCAGCCTTGTCTTCCCAGAAGAGCCACCCCTGTGAGAGTTGTGGGCTTGTCTTAGGAAACATTTTTCACGCGATGCAGCTGCAGGGAACACAACACCCGCAGATACTGTTGAAGTGTGGGGCATGTGCAAAACAGTTTTATTTCAGTGAAAAATTTCACCAGCAGCATATGAAAGAGAAGACTTTCATTAGAGGTATGGGAAGGATCTCACTTGCAAACAGCTGCAATTTCAATGTGTCCCAGAATCGCTTCACATGCGGGGAGGTTGGGCAGGGTTTCCTTACTGGGTCAGGACCTTTCCACCTAAAGGCTACTCAGACCAGGGACAGTCCAAATGCTGTTTCAATACGTGGTATAACATTTCAAAGGAGAAAAAATTATTACACCAGAAAAGACTGTAACAAAGACATTAGTTGCAGCCATATGTTTATTCAGGAAAAGAGTGTTCATGCTGGAAGTCGATGTTTTATGTGCTCTGAACATGGAAAATATTTTACCAAGTTTTCTAGTTTTCATTATCAACAGAGAGGTCACAGTGGAGAAAAGCCTTATGAGTGCAGTGAATGTGGGAAAGCTTTTACAAGTAGAAATGGCCTCCATTATCATCTGAGTGTTCACAGTGGAGAAAGGCCTTATGAATGCAATGAATGTGGGAAATCTTTTCCAAGAAGCACTGACCTTCGTCGTCATCAGCGAGTTCACACTGGAGAAAGGCCTTATAAATGCAGTGAGTGTGGCAAATCTTTTACCACTAGCAGTGATCTTCATTGTCATCAGAGAATTCATACTGGAGAAAAACCTTATAAATGCAGTGAATGTGGGAAATCTTTTAGCAGCAGCACTGCCCTTCATTGTCATCAGAGAATTCACACTGGAGAAAAGCCTTATAAATGCAGTGAATGTGGGATATATTTTACCTGGAGCATTGCCCTGCGTCGTCATCATAGAGTCCATAAAGAAGAAAAGCCTTATAAATGAAGTGAATTTGAGAAATCTTTGTCAAGGAGGAGTGGTCTCCAATATCATCAGAGAGTTCACACTGAAGAAAGCCATTCTGAGTGTAATTAATGTGAGATTTCTCGCAGCCAAATTTCTAAATTTGCTCTGCACAAAAGAGCCCAATGTGAGAAATTTATTTGATGTATAGGAAATGTAGTTTCTTAGATTTAACAATAGAATAAAAATATTTCTGAAGTTTCATATGTTTGAATTATATCTCATACATTTAATCCCTTACATTATGTAACATCCTCTCCACTGTTTTTTTTTTTTTGTGTGTGTGTGTGTGTGTTGTTCCAACCTTTGATTTTTTTTTCCCTAGTCTTTTTTTCCCTTTTATTTATTTATTTATTAAATTAAATCTTTATTTTTCAGATCATTACATTTGTTTCTCTTTTTTCCCCTCCATAGCAGCCCTCCACCCAGCTCCCACCCCAGGCTTTCACTTAGAAACATCCTTGCATGCCTACAATTCCATGAGGGATGGTCACTGGTGGGAGGACCATTACAGTTAGGGGGAAACTTTCACTGTAGAAACACTGGCCTAATGGGGGTTGGAGGGGACTGCAGCTCATTAGATGGAATGTTCTTCATCTAAACATGCAAGCAGCCAAAACCGATTTGGCTCAGTGGATAGAGTGTCTGCCTGTGAACTGAAAGGTGCCAGGTTTGATTTCAGTTAAGGGCATGTATCTTGGTTGCGGGCATATCCCTAGTAGGGGGTATGCAGGAGGCGGCTGATCGATGTCTCTCATCGATGTTTCCAACTCTCTATCCCTCTTCCTTTCTGTAAAAACTCAATAAAATATATTTAAAAAATAAAAAATAAACATGCATGCAAGGATGTTTCTAAGTGGAAGTCAACAGGAGCAGTGAGTGCACAGACCTGAGGATCTGAGGCATGTCTATCCTTTGTGGACACAATCATTGTCTTTGATTATCACCAAGAGGTTTTGTGGATTTCTACATCCTCTCAGATGTTCTCCTCAGACCATTGGTTTGCTGGCAGAAAAATAAAGACAAAAGCAAAAGATGTCTGTAGTCCATGAATGTGGCTTTTTTTTTATTCAGCCAGCATTTCTGTTGGTTTGGGTGAAAGTTCATTATTACATTTTCTGTCACTGAGGAAGGAGAGTCGCCCAGAGGACATAAAAAGGTGGATTTAGCCCTAACTGGTTTGGCTCAGTGGATAGAGCGTCGGCCTGTGGACTGAAGGCACATCCCCAGTAAGAGGTGTGTATGAGGCAGCTGATAGATGTTTCTCTCTCATGGATGTTTCTAACTCTATCCCTTTCCCTTCCTCTCTGTAAAAAATCAATAAAATATTTTTTTCAAAAGGTGGATTTAATACACTGTTTCCAAACCTATTTTTCCAATATAGTTGAACATTTTTAAATCTTTAAAAATCTTTACATTTTTAGCCCCGGGTGGTTGTGCTCTGGATAGAGTGACTGTCTGCGGACTGAGGGGTCTCAGGTTTGATTTCGGCCAAGGGCAAATGCCTGGGTTGTGGGCTCGATCCCTAGTAGAGGCAGCTGATCAATGATTTCCTCTCATCATTGATGTTTCTATCCCTCTCCCTCTCTGAAATCAATAAAGAAATATATATATATATATATATATATATACATATATATATATATATATACACATACACACACACACACACATATATTTAAAAATCTTTACATTTTTAAAAGGCAATAATGAATAAATTACATGTTGAGTATAATGTTTCATAAATCTTAATGTGTGCATGAAACTAAAAGCATTATTATGCCCTTAATTGACCATATCTGTCATTGTGAAGTTGCTTCAGGACTATTTTTTTAATTTTATTTTTATATTTTTACTGATTTTTTACAGAGAGGAAAGGGGAGAAATAGAAACATCACATGAGAGAAAAAAATTGATCACCTGCCTCCTGCAAACCCCCACTGGGGATGTGTCTCCCACTGGGGATGTACCCGCAACCAAGGTACTTACCCTTGACCAGAATTGAACCTGGGACTCTTGAGTCTGCAGGCTGACGCTCTATCCACTGAGCAAAACTGGTTAGGGCTTCAGGACCATTTTTAATCTGTCCTTGTTCTTCACAGTTTTCCAAGTAACCATTGATTTACATTCCATTTTTTTAAAATATATTTTTATTTTAGGAGAGGAAATGGAGAGCAAGATAGAAACATCAATGATGAAATCATTGTTCATTGGCTGCCGCCTGCATACCCTTTACTGTGGATTGAGGCCCGCAACCCGGGCAGGTTCCCTTTACTGCAATCGAACCTGAAACCTGTCAGTCCACAGGCCGAGGCTCTATCCATTGAGGCAAATCACCCAGGGCTTCCATTCCATTTCAATAGATCGCTTTGCATTTTCTAAATATATTTCTGCTTTAATTTATGTTTCATAAATACTTGGAGATTTATTAAAGATGCATTAGTAACTCATCTTTTGATAAATATTATTTCCCTTGAATATATCACCAATAGTTTATCCATTTTTTAATGAGTTTTTTTTTGTCATTTCTAATAAAGCTGGTACTAACATTTCTTTCTCTTTTTTTTAAGATATTTTATTGATTTTTTACAGAGAGTAAGGGAGAGGGATAGTTAGTTGGAAACATCTGATGAGAGAGAAACATCGATCAGCCGCCTCCTGCACACCTCTCTCTGGGGATGTGCTCACAATCAAGGTACATGCCCGTGATCAGAATCGAACCTGGAACCTTTCAGTTCGCAAGCCGATGTTCTATCCACTGAGCTAAACTGGCTAGGGCTGGTACTAACATTTCTGTAAAATATTTTCCATGGATATAAATGTTATTAACCTTTGTCAAAGGTTCAGTGCATAATTTCTGTCATTGGGTGTTTGAATATTTAAATTTACAAAGATTAGCATTTTATGAACTAAACTGAATATAGCATCATGGATGTTTTGATCCCATGCACCGAAGGGTTACTCGTTGGTTTTTCTGGGCCTGTGCCTGGGTTGTGGGCTAGGTCCCCAGAATGGGGTGTGCAGGAGGCAGCTGGTTGATTTTGGACTCTTGCATTGTGTTTCTGTCCCTCTCTCTTCTTCTCTCTTCCCCCAAAGTTAATAAAATTGCCTGTCTGGCATGGCTCAATCCTTAAGTTTCAACCTATGAGCCAGGAGGTCATGATTCAAGTCCTAGTCAAGGCACATTCCCAAGTTGCAGTGTGGGGTTGTTACGGAGCGAGTCCCCAAAAGATAGACCACCGAAACCAATTTGATCAAACAAGCAAATTTTATTACAGATTCAAATCTGGGCTCAAACCGCGACTGACGCAGCAGCCAGCAAATGCCTTGGTGAGAGCCCTGATGGAGGGGCAGTCCCTCCTTTTATATCCCTCCTGACCTATGCTAGGTTGGCACTTTCTGATTGGCTCCTTGATATCAGGGACACAGAGTTTTAGAGATGGAAATTTGAGCTTTATTATGGCTGGTTTTATAGGCCTATTGCAGGGATGAGCAAGCAAACATTGTCTACAGAAGCGAATATTTGCGATTAGCAGAGCTGCCTGGAGGAGTTATCCTAAGAGCAGTGTAAAATTTTAACAGAGACATTTACTGGCTCGGGGGAGTGTTCTGTTATCTTACCCTGTTCCGGGGCAAGTTTGGCCAGGGGTTGGGGAGTTAAAGGTTATGCACACAGGGGCTGTTTGGCCATGTCACAACAGGGAGTGCAGAAGGCAGCCAGTCAATGATTCTGTATCATTGTTGGTGCTTCTATCTCTTTCTCCCTTCCTGAAGTCAATAAACATATATTTTAAAAATCAATACAATATTCTTTAAAAATAAAAATAAACTGATTGTACATTTTTGCATTTTGCCACCAGTGTGTGAGGTATTCACATGCTCCACATCCTAGAAAATATTTTGTTTGGTTAATCATTCTTTTTTGAAACAAAATCTGTAATTTTGTCGTTCTATTTCATTGTTGTTTGATTGTATTTTTTCTAGAAATTTATGGTGAGCCTTTTCTCAGAAGTGTATTTATTGAGTCTCTATCTTTGTTAAAACATTACATGTTCTGTCTAATATGCTGTGAATTTTGGCAATTTTCTTTAGCAAAAAGATAGTATAACAACAAAGATGGATGTCAGAATTTTACTCATTTTGTGCCTTTTTCACTTTATGAAGTAAATTGTTTTATATTGGAATAATACGTTTCATATTTTTACCTTTTAAATATTTTAATTGATTTTAAAATATTTTTATTGATATCATAGAGCAAGGGAGAGGGAGAGAGAGAAATATAAATGATGAGGAGAGAGAAAATGGCGGCAGAGTAAACAGACGCGTCTGGAGCTTTGTCGCTGGGCAGAAGGAGAGAGAGCGGCTGAGAGTCACACTGGGAGTGTTTGGTGGCAAGTTAAGAGCCAGTTATCCTCCAGGAGAAGGCGGGGAACTGCTGGACGGGGCTCTCCCAGCCGGGCAGCCCCACTGCCAAGGGGTTTTTGCCCGCCCAAGCCCCCAGCACGAACGCGGAGACTGCGCCATCTTTCAGAGGGAGGTAGATGTCTGCAGCCATCTGAAGCCGGCAGCTGTGCACACATCAAGCAGCTGGGGACCCGGGGACCCAGAGCTCCGCTCTCCAATCTGCACGGACACGCAGCGGACTCAGAGACCCACGGAGCACACGGTGAGGTCAGACTGCGCCTGGGATAAAAGGGAGGTCTGAAAGCTGCGGCTGACAGAGGCACCAGCCGAGCAGCCGGGGACACAGAGCACGGCTTTCCAGGCAGCGCGGACCTGCGGGCGGTGGATTCGGAGATCCGCGCAGCGCGAGGAAGGGTCAGATTTCGCCCGGGTCAGGGTGAGGTCTCCTACCCCCGCACAACAGAGACGCGTACGCCTTGGGAGCCTGGCTACGGGAAAGCTGCCGCTGGAGAGGTTCCCAGAGGTGGTCAGGGCGTGATCCCTAAGTGTGGAGGCAAACCCTCTGAGCTGTTGACGGAGGAGAGCTCTGGAAAACGACTC
>PVJN01054904.1:0-13256 GCA_004026805.1 Lasiurus borealis | reverse complement strand
AGCTGGAGCCAGCAGTCCTGAATTGTGAGAGGGATGTCCCACTGCTGGTTTAGGCCCAATCCCTGTAAACCGGCAGGACATCCTTTGAGGGGGTCCCAGTTTGGAGAGAATGCAGGCCGGGCTGAAGAACATCCCCTTCCCCTGGCGTGAATTTTGTGCACCGGGCCACTAGTTTTTACATATTTTACACAAGTGTCCTGGGGAACTATGAGGTTGGTCAGCTGATAAAATATCATACTTTCTAACTTAAGTTCACTATAATATTAGTCTAATACCTAATACTCCATAAAAGTAGATGGAAAAGCTTTTCATTATAAAGTATTCTACATTACTATCATATTTCCTCTCTGAAGAATTCTCAAGTGTGTATTTATAACACATAGAGAAAGCCAGTTTCATGGGAAAATCTACAATTATCCTAATGAAAGGTTTGAATATATGTTGAATGTTTCAATATTATTAACTATTAGAGGCCCAGTGCACAAAATTCGTATGGGGGAGCAGAGGAGGGGTGGTAGGGAAGGTCCCTTAGCCCAGCCTGCACCCTCTTCAATCTGGGACCCCTCGGAGGATGTCCAACTGCCTGGATGTCCCTGTGGGATCGGGCCTAAACTGGCAGTCAGAATCCCTCTCGCAATCCAGGACCGATGGCTTCTAACCACTTGCCTGCCTGCCTGCCTGATCCCTAACTGCTCTCCCCTGCTGGCCTAATAGCCCCTAACTTCCCTTTCCTGCCGGCCTTATTCCCCTAACTGCTCTTCCCTGCCAGACTGATGGCCCTAACTGCTCTCCCCTGCTGGTCTGATCTCCCTACCTGCTCTTCCCTGCAGGCCTGATCACCCCTAACTGCCTCTGCCTCAGCCCCGCCACCATAGCTTTGTCCAGAAGGATGTCTGGTCTAATTAGCATATTATCCTTCCATTAACATAGATTTTCTGGGAAACCTTTTCTGTGTAAAAATTACCTTTCCTGGTCCCAGTCCTGATCTTGGCATGGGGGGTGGTGGAGGGAGAAAATAGTTCCATGGAGCAGCTCTTGACTTGATGTTATTTGGTTTGTTTCCACGAGACCTGGAGGAGTTCTCACTTTCATCTGTTGAAATTTGACTTTCATTCTTTAAAAAGAAAAAATATACGTATTGCTGTTAATATAGGTTTCAATTAGAAAAATGTGGCCGAGACCGGTTTGGCTCAGTGGATAGAGCGTCGGCTTGCGAATTGAAAGGTCCCAGGTTCGATTCCGGTTGGGGGCATGTACCTTGCTTGTGGGCACATCTCCACTGTGGGGCGTGCAGGAGGCGGCTGAACGATGTCTCTCTCTCATCGATGTTTCTGACTTTCTATCCCTCTCCCTTCCTCTCTGTAAAAAAAAATCAATAAAATATATTAAAAAAAAAAGAGAAAAATGTGATGCCTCGTGGATCAAATTGACAAGTTGTTATATCATGTAGTTTCTCATCTTGTCTCTACTTTCAAGAACTTTATTTTTTGTCTTGTATCCTTACCTCTTGAGCATTCTGTTCTATATTACTAGCTATATCAGACGTTGGAGAAAGAAGATCAGACAGATTTTGCTCCTCTCTATTTCCATATCCAGTGTAAACCACAACACAGGTTTCTTTCTTAAAATCAACTGAAGCAATGGTAGCTGGGTAAATGCAGCCATCTTCTGACCAAATGGCCGAACATTTGTCACCAACTTTCCACTACAAAAACAAAAAAAGATACACATACACATAAACACATTTCTTTTTAAGAGGGTAAACTATTTTCTTGTTTGGGTGGAGTAGAATTGGGGATGGGAGTAGTCTCCATTTAACTAATTTGGAAGGCAGAATGAAACAGTGAAAAAGACTTGGAGCCCAAAACACATAAATGTGAATTCCAATATAAATATAATGTAATCCTGTCATATAATATAAATTCTGTCATTTTTATAATCATGGGCAAATTTTTTAATCTGTTTGAGTATTATTTTCCTCATTTGTTATGTGGGCAAAATATAACCTACCTCACCTCATTTATTTGTTGTGAAGAATAGAAAGGAGGGAATGTGTGAAGTGTCCAGTATCTCTGGGCTGACATATAGCAAATGCTTAACAAATATTAGTTATCTTCCCCCTTGTTAATGATGAAACTAAAGTGACTAATGAGAAACCAAAATATTTAGCTTCCAAGTCTACTGTTTTAAATAGCAGGAAAAACTATCTAGAATTTTAGGTTTCTGAATATTAACAGGTTTAGGATTTTTGAAAAGAAAGAAAGGATAACCACCTCTCAGTTTAAAAAGTAAAACACTGCCAATTCAGTTTAAGGTATTCAGGTATTCCTCTCAAACAGCACTACCTTCCACCCTCTCCTTCCCATATAAGGTGAACACTGTCCTGAATTTAGTATTAATCAGTCCCACCTTATACTTTTGACAGGCATGTTCCTAAACAATAGAAAGTTTTATAGCTTTGGAAATTTTGTAATTACATGCCAATGGAAAACTGCACTAATCACTTAAGTTAAAGATATTTTACACTATTTAATAAGAATGGTATGAAAAAAATCTTTGAAGTTAAATATCAATATTTTAAAATAACCTGCTTCAAGGGAGTTGTAGTGTTCTTTTTTTGGCTTTTATTCTTCTTAGCAGGTTTTCGTTTAGGGGTGCCTTTTGGTTTATTTGAAGCTTCAGAAATGTCACCATTCTTTAGAGCATGCTATGAAAATAAGAATAGAAATGTGCATGTTACAAAACAATACAGAAAAAGTCACAATTCAGTTATTATAAACCTCAGACAGCCTCTTCTTCCTATTTCCACCATCTCACATGCTACAGGCATCATGTATCTGATAATCAGCTCTAAAGACCCCTTTTTTAGCGAAGAAATTTGCTTAGAGAAAAACAGAGGCCCCCAGCACACTGGCCTGGGCTGAGCTCTTAGCAGAAGGCAGTACTAACCATGTGAGTGAACCATCATGAAAATAGATCCATCACCCCCCAAGTGAGCCACTCCAGCTGATGCCATGTGGACAGATCATGCTAGATGATTTGTTAACTGTTAAGATTCATGAGCAGCCTAGGCGAGTAGCTCAGTTGGTTAGTGTCATCTGGATGCACCAAGGTTGTAGATTCAATTTCTAGTCAGGGCACACAGAAGACGCAATGAAAGAATGAATAAGTGGAGCAACAGGTGGATGTTTCTCCCACTTTCTCTAAAAATCAATAAATTAAAGGTTCATGAGGAAATATTTTTTTGGGGAGGACAAAAAACATGCATTTAACAAATCTCCTCACTCTCAACCTTTCTGTAACATTAGACTCTGTTGATCATCTTTATTTTTGATATGCATGACAGTTTGGATGACATAGCAACGAGGGCCTCAATGCTTTTATTTCTTCTCTGATTAAATCTTAAACTTGGGCAGTCCCAACAAAATTTGGCCATATTTTTTACCTGATTATGATCATCTACTATTCCTATTATATCAATAATAACCATTATGCAGACTTCAAAAACTGTTATCTACCTTTGACCTTTCTCTTTAGCTAAATCCAAAATTTCCTATTATCCATTTCATATCTTCCATTTATCTCAAACTCAACACAACTAAAAGTAAACTATTTTTTCCTCAACTCAGTTCCTTTCCTCTATTCAGACTACTTCCCTGTGCAATATTACTTACCCAGTCCCACATTGAGCAACATTTTATTTTTCATATATTTTTATTGATTTCAGAGAGGAATAAAGAGGGAGAGAAAGAAACATCAATGATGAGAGAGAATCATTGATTGGCTGCCTCCTGTAAGCCCCCTACTGGGATCGAGCCTGCAACCTGGGCCTGGTTCACAGGTCTAAGCTCAACCACTGTGCTACTGCAGTCAGCTTTGAGCCCCATTTTAATCTGCACTTTATAGAACTATCATGGGAACCCTAAGTTAGTGTACTTCTAGTCTAAGTGCATACTGGAAAGTAAGCTATTGACAAATTTAGAATTCAGCTTGAAGGATGACACATAGGTTTGATCTTTCTACCTTATGGTATAGGAATGACTACATGAAGAAAATGGACTCTATGCTTGGTGTTCTGTATGAACCTATGCTGTGCCTGAACTAAAAGGGCTCACATATGGTGCTCAATTAGAACAAATACCTCATACTGTGAGTCAAGTGATGATGTTGGACCACTGTGTAAATGTCTTATGTGGGCCACAAAAACAGATTATACGCGCCAAAGAACTATATAATCCAACCACCAGAAATACCTGACTTGGAACCCAACTAATTGAATTTGGGAGATTACGTTAATTTAACATACGTAAAGCAATTAGAGAAGTGCCTAAAACACTGTATACACTCTACAAGTATTAATTACTGTACTACTACTACTACTTATCACCATTATTTCAATAAAGACTTGTTAAATGTTTAAAAATTAAAACTCAGACTATCCTTCCACTAATCTGAATTATTGATTGGCTGCCTCCTGCAAACTTCCATACGTTTATACAATGTAAACACATTTAAAGCAACCAATGTTTAAAATTCTAGTTAAATCTCCTCTCTTAAAAGGATCACATATAGACAGGCTATCTAAGAACTTCTAAAGGAAAATATCTAATTTAACTAACCAATATTATCTTTTAATCTTCAAAATTAGAAGTAATACATACTTTAATACTTTACTGTAAATGTTATCAATTAATTTTTCCCAAGCGACTAACATGAGGACCTAAGCAAAAATGTAAACATTTCATACCTTAAATGAAGCCACAGCTTTATCATATGCTTTTATCAGTGCTGTATCATCCCAAATGTCAGAATCATCACTCTGGGAAGGATAAAGAATAAAAACAATTCATGTTTGGATGGATTTCATTAAAAAAGTATGCCAAGAGCCATCTTAAACCAAACATAAAATTAAACTAGAAAATGGTTGCTTTAAATCCTAACTATAACCACAAGAAACCTATCTGCTTAGAGATTTTGCAGCATTATCCCTAAAGCGAAACATCTGTAAATGTTCTAAGAGGTATGCTATGAAGTGAAAGTTCTACAATTTAATCCCTACTTACCAACTATTAGTGGATTTGTTTAAGAATAACTCACATTTCAATATTGTCTAAGAGCAGATAAATGGTGTAGTTTGGCCAGCCAGGTAGTATAAGATAAAGAGTGTAGTTTTAGTGGGAAAAAATAGGATATTAAAATCTGGAAAAGACCTAAAATTTCTTTTTATTTTTTAATTTAAATTTAATGAGTACTTAGAACTTAAACTTAATTTAATAAAAAAATGTTTTTCAGCACCCTCTACCTACTAAACACTCATTTTTGAGAAGTGTATGAAATTAGGCTAATGCTCCCAAGACAGATGTTCTAATCAGGGATTTAAAACATAAAACAAAAAAGAATGTAAGACAAATATAATAAAAAAATGAAGTGTGAAGTACAAACAAGTTTTAAATGGAAAGAAATGGGTTTTCTCCTGTCCAAGATGAAGATACAGAAGATTCATAACTCACCTCCTCACACCAACACAATAAATCTACACTTGTCTGAAACAATTTCCTTTAAAAATTAGTCGAGCAAATCTTACACATTGGGCAAATGAAAAAAAAAAACAAACATTAAAACAATATCAAAGCAGGTAGGTTTATCTCACTATAAACCCCAACCCTGGGGTAGCAACCCATAATTAAGAGGAAACTCAAGGCCAGAAGCTCCATCCACTGAGCTAAACCAACCAGGGTTAAAAAACATTGTTAAGAGACTAGAAAACCAAGCCACAAACTGGGATAAAACATTTGCAAATTACCTATCTGATAAATGTTTTATATCAAGCATATATGAATAACTCTCAAATCTCAACAAAAGCAAAGCAAACAAACCAATTCAAAAACAGAAAAAACATCTGGACACTTTGCCAAAGTAGATATATAGATGGCAAATAAACACATAAAATGATGATCAACATCATCAGTCATCAGAGAAATGCTACTTAAAACCACAAGATGCTTCCACACATCTATTAGAATGTTTAAAATTAGCAAAAGACTGACCATACCAAGTGTTAGAAATGATGTGAAGTATATGAAACGTTGATACATTGCTAGTTGAAATGTACAACCATTTTGAAAAGTTTGACAGTTTCTTAGAGTTAAAATAATGAGTGACCCAGGTATTTACCCAAGAGAAATGAAAGCACATGTTCACATAAAGTCTTCTAAGCTAGTAGTCATGGCAGGTCTATTTGTAACAGCCCCAAATTGAAAACAACCCAATACTCATGAACAGTAAATAAATAAACATAGAATAAACATTAGAAAATGCCAGCTAACCTATGGTGATAGAAAGTGGATCAGCAGTTGTCTGGGGACAGGAGATGAGAGATGATAGAGAACTATAAAGGCATAAGGAAATTCAAACCAGCCCAACACAGAGATCACATAGAGAAGCCCTGAGGCTATAAGAAAAACTATGACCAGTCAGTCCCTAGCTGCAGGGACTCAGCTATTGTAGCTTTGGTTACTATGTGGATGCAACCACATGAAAGATCTCAAGGGGAAATACCCAGCAAGGCCTTCACAAATTCCTAACACACAGCAACTATGAGAAATAATAAAATGATTATTTGCAAGCTACTAAGTTTTGAGTAATTTGTTACACAGCAACCAAAACAGATTAGGGCTGCCTTTATATTTGTTTCTCAGTCATCACCAGTAGTTAAGGTTTCTCAAATTATTCCCCATGTTTTGCCATCTTCTACTACATCTCAATTACTAACACTTCCACCGTGCTCTTTTGAGTAACCAAACTCTCTACCCCTCTTTAACCTCTTCTCTGAATATTTCCTTCATCTTGCTATAACTAAAATCTGGCTTTCTCTGGGGATGCCACTTTCCTTGTAGACATCTCAAATGAAATGTTTTCTCCTTCATATCCCTCAAATCACTATACCAAAGGTGGGGAAGAAATCCTTACTCCTCATTTCCACTTCCGGATTATTTTCCTTCCTCACTAAAATTCCTAGCTTTAAAAATCCTGTCAACAGAGTCTATCCCTCTTTTTGCAATTGTCTACAGCCATCTTGGGTCATACTTCCTCATTCTCAGAGATTTCTATCCCAGCACACACTCCAACACTACTTATCATAATTCATATATATATGTTTACATATATATATATATACACACACACACACACATATATATATATTTAACTTATTTCAGAGGGAAGAGAGAAAGAGAAAGAAATATCAATAATGAAAGAATCAGCCGAGACCGGTTTGGCTCAGTGGATAGAGCGTAGGCTTGCGGACTGAAAGGTCCCGGGTTCGATTCCAGTTGGGTGCATGTACCTTGCTTGCAGGCACATCTCCAGTGTCGGACGTGCAGGAGGCGGCTGATCGATGTCTCTCTCTCATCGATGTTTCTGACTTGCTATCCCTCTCCCTTCCTCTCTGTAAAAAATAAAAAAAATAAAAAATTTAAATAAATAAATAAATAAATAAATAAATAATGAAAGAATCATTGACCAGTTGCCTCCCGCACACCCCACAGTGGGGACTGAGCCCACAACCTGGTCATGTGCCCTGACCAGGAATCTAAGCATGACCTCCTGATTCATAGGTCAATTTCAACTACAGAGCCATGCTGGCTGGGCCATCATAATTCTTGATTATTAAAAAATCCTTGTAGCCAAAACCGGTTTCACACAGTGGATAGAGAGTCGGCCTTCGGACTCACAGGTCCCAGGTTTGATTCTGGTCAAGGGCATGTATCTTGGTTGCAGACACATCCCTAGTAGGGGGTGTGCAGAAGGCGGCTGATCGATGTCTCTCTCTTATTGATATTTCTAACTCTCCTATTGCCTCTCCCTTCCTCTCTACAAAAAAATCAATAAAATATATTAAAAAAAAACAACCCTTGTAAATGATCTTCCAATATCTTATCCTTGCAGGTCTTTAAACTCTTCTCTACCAATGATCTATCACCCAATTTCAGCTGCCCACTTCTAATTAAAACTGCAACAAGAAGCTACTACACATCTATTACAATGTCTAAAATTAACACATGAAAGAGTATACCAAGTGTTAGCAAGAATGTGGAGAAAATAGAATTTTCATATATTGCTCTTATCTATAACAATAAAAGCATAATATGCTAATTAGACTGGAAGTCCTTTCGGATGACCTTCCAGATGAAGCCTGGGTCTTGGAGGGAAGGTGGTGCCGGAAGCCGGAAGGCCTACTATTGCATGAATTTTGTGCATTGGGCCTCTAGTCCTATCTAATAAAAGATTAATATACAAATTGACTGAATATCTGCTACACCCACAAGCCACGTCCACCAGGCAATCAGGAGTATGCAAATTAATCCAACCATGATGGCTACAGCCAGAGAGAGAGCAGGAGGGAACCTTGGGTTGCCTCTGGCAATGGAAGAAGCCAAGTTTTCCACACACCCTGGCCTGCCCAGGCCTCTGCTTAAAGCAACAGTTTCAGTGGCTGCCGTCATGGAGCGAGGCTTGGGTTACCCCTAGCGATGGAGGAAGCCAAGCTTTCCCCACACCCTGGCTGGCACAGGCCTCAACTTAAGGCAACAAAGTTCCAATGGCTGCCACCACCAAGCGAGCAGAAGACTTGGCTCAGCTCCAGGCTACAATGTTTCAATTGCAGAAGATAAATAAATCCCAGATACCAGGGCCTCTGCTTGGGTTGTCAGGGGGCATGGCTGGCCTGCAAACCACCACAGGACCCTTGCCCAGGCCACCCCACACCCCAATGGAATACCCACCCTGATCTGGGACACCCATAAGGGCAAACCAGCTGGCCCCCACCTGTGTACCAGGCCTCTGTCCTATCTAATAAGAGTAATATGCAGATTGACCATCACTCCATCACACAAGATGATTGCCCCCAAGTGGTCAAAAGATCCTGCCCCCATGTGGACACAAGATGACCACCACAAGATGGCCAGCAGGGGAGGGCAGTCGGGAGGGCAGTTGGGAGTCATCAAGCCTGCAGAGGAGGGCAGTTATGGGTGACCAGGTCAGCAGAGGAGGGAAGTTGGGGGTGGCGGGGTCTGCAGGGAAGGGCAGTTAGGGGTGACAGGCCCATAAAGGAGGACAGTTAGGGGCAAACAGGCTGGTAGGGGAGCAGTTAGGCATCAATCAGGCTGGCAGGGGAGTGGTTGGGGGTGATCAGGCTGGCAGGCAGAAGCAGTTAGGAACAATCAGGAAGGCAGGCAGGTGAGCAGTTGGGAGCCAGCAGTCCTGGATTGTGAGAGGGATGTCGTACTGTCCATTTAGGTCCAACCCAGATAGAATCAGGCCTAAATGGGCAGACGAACATCCCTTAAGGGGTCCCATATTGGAGAGGGAGCAGGCTGGGCTAAAGGACACCCCCTATAGTGCACAAATTTTGTGCATCGGGCATCTAGTTATATTATAACCAGAAACTACAACCTCTCCATAAATCCTATTCTCCAACCACCACCTTCTAGGATCTACACAACTTATTCCTTCTAGTAGTTTGACAATCATTCCACTTCACTGAGAATAGCAAAGCGTTGATCCTCTCACTTTTCAAACTGTCTCTCACTGTTGTAATAACCTCCTTTCCTTTCCTAGCTTAAGTTTCATAGTCAACCATTAAGACAGCGGTTCTCAACCTGTGAGTCGTGACCCCTTTGGGGGGTTGAAGGGCCCTTTCACAGGAGTTGCCTAAGACATCCTGCATATCAGATATTTACATAACAATTCGTAACAGTAGCAAAATTAGTTATGAAGTAGCAACAAAAATAATTTCATGGTTGGGATCATCATAACATAAGGAACTGTATTAAAGGGTCACGGCATTAGGAAGGTTGAGAACCACTCATTAAGAAAATTCCCTTATACCCCTCTCTCTTACTTCCTCATACTCACTTGATATCAACTATAGGCACACCTCAGAGATATGGTGGGTTTGGTTCCATACCACCCTAATAAAGTGAGCATTGCAATAAAACAAGTTATAACACTTTTGTAGGTGGAGGGTCTTGCGTTCAGTTTGTAAAAAATACAGTATCTGTGAAGCCAATAAAGTGAAGTGCAATAAAACAAGTTGTGGCTGCATAACCCTATTAATTTCAACTATGAGTTCACTCTGTGCCTGCCCTCACAAACTTGAAGCGAATTAGCTGGTGAAAAACACAATCACTGCTGAAACCGGTTTGGCTCAGTGGATGGAGCGTCGGCCTGCGGACTGAAGGGTCCCAGGTTTGATTCCGGTCAAGGGCATGTACCTTGGTTGTGGGCACATCTCCAGTGGGGGGCGTGCAGAAGGCGGCTGATCGATGTCTCTCTCTCATCGATGTTTCTAACTCTCTGTCCCTCTCCCTTCCTCTCTGTGAAAAATCAATAAAATATATTAAAAACAAAACAAAACAAACAAACAAAAAACCCCCACAATCATCTAGCCGGCTTGGCTCAGTGGATAGAGCGTCAGCCTGCAAACTGAGGGGTCCTGGGTTCCATTCTGGCCAAGGGCACATGCCTGGGTTGTGGGCTCGATCCCCAGTGGGGGTGTGCAGGAGGCAGCCGATCAATGATTGTCCCTCGTCATCTCTCTCTCTCTCTCTCCACCCTTCCTCTCTGAAATCAATAAAGAAATATAAATTAAAAAACAAAACAAAACAAAACAACACAATCATGCTGTCAAGTCTTTAAATTCACTATCACTAATTTCAAATAGACCTTTAATGTTGCCTAGGAACATTTCCATATTTCCTTACTCCAACACTTATCCAATCTCCTCGAGGCCTACTTTCAACCTTCTCCTTCTCAAACCTCCAGCATCTGCCCTGTCCTCACTCCTAGCTGATACTTCGTTTACTGACAGAACAGCAACAATCAAAAGTTTCAGTCTCCCCTCGCATCTGTATCTATGTAACTGTCACCACAGTAACTGTCACTATTCCCAACAAAGGCCAAATCCATCCCCTCTCACCTACTCTGAAACACTACTTCGGCAGTTCTCTCTTCTGCATCCTCCATTTTTCCATCCTCCCCCGGATCTTTCCTATCAGCCCGTAAACATACTGAAACCTGTTCCTCTCATTGTAACAACAAAACAAACCACAAGAAAAACAATTAATAATATACTCTTTATCCCGCTCCCCCCTCCATCTCTTGGCCAATTCCTGTACTCTCTATTTACAGTAAAACTCCCTGAACTATTTGATCCCAGATGTTGCCTTCAATTTCTCTTCTCTCACTCCTGGACTCACCCAAATCAGATCTCATCGCCACTATTTCACTCAAAATGAATGTTTTGATTTTCCCCTTTTATAAACCTGCTCTACGTTCAGTCTTCCCCATCTCAGCTCATCCGTCAAGGCAACAACTAAACTCCATCATTTTAACAGGACCATCCTGAAGTTATCCTGGACTCTTCTCTCTCAGCTCTCCACTGCTGAATCCATCCATGGGCGACACCTGTTGCTTTTGGTCTCAAAAATGTATCTATCATCCAAGTATCTCTGTTCTCCTCTGCTAACATCCTGACCTAAATCTGGACCATTTTAACAGACTCCTAACCGGTCCCCCCGCTTCGCCCTGGCCTGCCTCCCCTCGCAGCGCTCAGCCAGAATGGACGAGCCAAAGGACGACTTAAGCCACGGCGGGGCCGCGGCGCACAGCCATCCAGGCGCCCACGCTGCGCAGGGAAGGAGCTGGCTGCCAAGGTTCCCAAGCGGGAAAAATACGCAGAAACGTCGAGGCGGACCCCAGCCCCGCAGTAAACGGACCGGCAGGTGCTGCCCCGCGGCGGCCGGGGAAGCAGCGCCGGGGGCCGGCCGCAGGCGCCGGGAAGCCCGCGCGGGGCGCCTCCCGGAGGCCGGGCCCGCCGCGCCCTCACCTGGCCGGCGCCGCGCCGGAACAGCACCGAGTCCTCCGGCTCCGGGACGCCGCCGCCGCCGCCTCCCCCCATCGCCATGGCCAGGAAGCCGCGGTGCGCGGCGTGGGCTGCGCGCCGGCGACAGTGACCATTTCCGCCGCGGGGGCCTCTGGGAGCGGAAGAGGACGGTGGCCCGGGCACAGCCGGCGGCCTGGCGGGCCCCGCGCCCCATCTCCCGGGGATCCCCATCTTCCTTTTCTCTCTCTCTCTCTCTGTGTTCTCGCAATTCTTTCATTTCGCTTGTTGATATCTTCGCAGATTGTACCGGGGTATTTTTGGACGGTACGTTTTCTTTAAAAACGGTGCTCCGTGCGGTGGCGGGAGCGGCTCAGCGGGTGGGAGCCGCTGCCCGTGTCCCAGAAGGTTGCTTCCGGGAGGACACACACCCGGCTTGGGGCTTGATTACCCCCGTAAGAGCGCGTATGCAAGGCCACCCCGTAGATGTTTATTCTCTTACATCAGTGTTTCTCTCTTTCTAAAGTCAGTAATTCTCAGGCGAAGGTTGTTTTTTTTTAAAAGTGTTCATGGCAGGTGATTTAGAAAATATGGGTAAACCAATACAATAAAAATCACTCGCCCTACCCGGTTTTGGCTCAGTGGATAGAGCATCAGCCTGCGGACTGAAGGGTCCCAGGTTCGATTCCGGTTGGGGGAAGGGAGGGGCACATGACCCGGTTGTGGGCTCCATCCCCAGTTGGGTCATGCGGGAGGCAGCCCCTCAATGACTCTCATCATCGTTTCTCTCTCTCCTTTCTTCCTCTCTGAAATCAATAAAATTTTTTTTTTAATAAAAATCACTCCATAGATAACCGATACTACATTTTTTAAGTGGTTTAAGGAGTTGTTTGGGCATGTACCTTGATTGCAGGCTCCTCCCCTGCCAGGGCCCTGGTCAGGACACTAGCAGGAGGCAACCAATCAATGTGTCTCTCACATAGATGTTTCTCAGGGTGTTTTCCTCTCTCTTCCACTCTCCCTAAAAACCAATGGAAAAATATTTTCGGATGAGGGTTAAAAAAAAAGAAATAAAGAGTGCTAGCTTTGGCTGGGTAGCTCATTTGGTTAAAGCATTGCACTGATGAGCCAAGGTTGCGGGTTCCTTCTACTTACAAGGCTCAACCAATGAATTCGTAAGTAGAACAACAAATTGATGTTTCTCTCTCTCTTCCTAAAAAAATCAATAAAAAAGTTAGATCCAGAGACATAGAAGCATTGAACAGTATCAAACCTCAGAAGGCAGGGAAGAGTGTATGCATAACCAATGGACACAGACCGTAATGGGGTGAGGGCATGTGCTGGGGTGTGGGGGAAGACGGGGGAGAAGGGAAAG
>PVJN01054903.1:0-13256 GCA_004026805.1 Lasiurus borealis | reverse complement strand
AGAGAGAGAGAGAGAGAGAGAGAGAGAGAGAGGGATCTAGTTCTCTGTGCCGCGCTCACTGCCAGAGTGGTGACTTGAGCGGCGCCTGGAACACTGTCATTGCTGAGAACCCTTCTCTGGCTCATGCGTGTCCGCTACGATGGGCACACTTCTGGGCTCCTGTCTGAGTCGCCAACTACACGGCAGGAGCCCATTTTTTTCCCCCAAAACCAACTCCTTCAAAATAGCAGAGTTCACTTAGACCCTCTCGTCGCCAGGTGGGGGAGAAGCACCCTCCGTGGGTTCCCTTGGCTGGCGCCTCTGTCTTTGGCTTGACTTCAGAACAATAGTGCATTTACTATTGTTCAGTAATAGTACTGTTACTGAAGGTGACACCCTTCCTGTCCAACCTGCCTCATTTTCCAGGACCCCGCCGAGTCCTTGGGTTATGGGGCCATATATTACTGTAAATAAAGGAAATGGAAAATGCTGAATCATGAAACTGATGTAATAGGAAATTCACCGAACGTGGGGAAAGAGAAATTTGAGCAGTGTCATTGTCCAGGATTTTTTGTGTTTTTTTTTCATTTACGTGATGATCATTTATTCGGAGCCTTTTCTTCTCGGAAGCTAAAAAACGGCTTGGGAGACGCTTGCAGGAATTGGCATTTGATTCCAAGATAATTTGCCACCCGGCCCAAGTTTCTCTCACCCTCAGTTACTTCTCGGAGGTTTCCTTGCTTGAAGCGAGGGTGTGCAAAAATGCAAATGGTACTTCCGCATTTGCATCTATCTACCTGTTGAGCAGTCCGTGCTTTTTTCTTCATATTTTTTAAAATGAGCCAGTGCCCAGTTCTGGGGTTGGATTTCCTTCATCTTTTCCTTCATATAAGAAGTTGCCAGTTAACATGATTTTTCTCTCGCCCAGGAGGTATTATTATTTAATATTTATGCCACAGGGTTACAGCACACAGGCTCATAAATAAAACTGCCTTAACAAATGACAGGGTTTCGGGTTTAAACAGATGGTCCCCGTCCACAAGTCACTGGTTACCCACAGAGGCAGAAATGATGTAGTAGAGTGCGGGGTGAAACATTAATGTGCAGATGGCCTGGCCATGGTAACACCCTGCAAAAGCTCGGAGACCGCTTCTCGACAATTCCGAGAAATCAGAGTGGCCGCCGGAAAGCCTAGAGGCCTCGCGGCCTGTGGGAACGCGGGCAGAGGGAGGACCAGATAGGGAAGTTCTGGGTGGACCGAGGTGGGTTAAGAGAACGTCGTCGTCGCAGACGAGGGGAGACGACGCTGTGGGTAGACGGGAGTAAGAGGGTGGAGTGGTGAGGTGGGGCCCCGCACAGGGAGGTTATATAGACAATACGGTCACGTGGGCAGTAAGTAGAGCATGGCTGAATGTCTTGGCAGGCAGGGACCGAATGGGTTTTGGAACGATGGGGCGGGAAATGTCAGTGCCTCCTGAGCCTGCCTGCTCCCTGCAGATGGGCCTCAGGGATGCTCCTGGAAAAGCAAGGCTTTTTTTTTTTTTGCAAAACCCAAGGAAGCAAGAGTGTGAGTTGGAAGGTGGGTTTACCCCTTTGTGTTCTGAAGGTCTAGCCACTTGCGAGGGATTTTTGCTCTAGTGTGTGCTGAGATAGCGCCAACAGGTGAGGCTTTTCGACCTTGGAGGGGGTTAGTCTGCAAATGGTTAAACATCTGCATGAAACACATGAAGCAAACGGGAAAACGATTCTGGACATGCATGCATGCTGCTGCTCATCAAGGAAGACTTCCTAGAGGAAGTGATCCATCTGGGGAGGGCGGGTGGACAGGTGGAGGGTAGAGGTTGAGCAGAATAGCGAGGTAGGATCTTAGAAATATGAGGACACCAGAGGGAGAAAGCTCTCTCTTCGCTTTGAAGCCTTAAATAAGAATCAGAGCAATAACAATGCTAAGTTGTTTATGTGCATTATCTGACATTAGCCTTAGCAATGACCCTCCGAAAGGGAAGAGCTGTTAGGATCCCCATTCAGATGAGGTAACTGAGGCCGAGAAAGGTATTCAGTGCCCTGGGCCACACAGGCAGTCCATGATGGAAATCCAGATCTATCTACTTCCAGAGCCCCGGTTTTTAGCCACGTTAACTGATTGCTTTCTGGATTTTGCTGCTTATAACCCATTCCCCTCATGTATAGAGATAGATGTATGGGCCATTAGCAAAGCATTTGCAATTAGCAGCTACCGTACAATTGGCCAGGATGTGAGGTCATGTCTAAAGTAGCCTCAAATATACAAGGCAGGAAGCACAGGCCACAGAACAGAAGCAGGATGTTAAATAGGAAAAAAAAAAAAAAAAAAAGAATGAAAGCCAAAAGACATTTGCCATCCATGATGGAGAGGTAAGAGAGTGGGTCTTTCTACAATCCAGAGGCAGCCAGTTGTCGAAGTTTCGCATGTGAGTTGTGTAAACGTGTGTCCAAGTGCAGAGCCGAGTGTGTGTAGGAATCCATTCCAAAGCCAGTTTTCTGTGATTGGGGGACCAACTCCCAATTTGTGTATGCCCCCCGGATTTTCTTGTTCCCAGGAGCTGGAGGTTGAGCGTGGCTTTCCGAACAGGTGCCTTCAAGGCCCTGCCCTCCTGGGAAGCATGCTTCCTGCAGCCAGGGTCCAGAGGCACTGCCCCCCTCTCACCCCCACCACCTTCTCCATTGGCTGGGACAGAGTAACCTTCAGTAGCAGCCTAAGAATGGAACTGTGACTGTAGCTAGGATACTGCCGGAGCATGAATAATTGTGACGAGGCCTGAAAGATAAGTCACGGAATGATGCCAAACAGATTTCTGAAAAGATGATCCCTGGTCCTCGCAGCTGCCAGAAAAGGCTGAGGTCACTGTAGGTCAAGATGCAGCGCGCCTCCCCAGAGAGGGCGAGAGCCTCAAAAGCAAAAGGTAATGAGATCGAGTCCCCTGAGGTCACCGGTGCCGAGTGGCGTAGTCCACACACACGACTGGCTCTGCCCAGCAGACCCCTTGCCGTTCTCTCTCTCTCACATTAACTCTTACCTTTCTCCCCGAGGCTGTCCCAGCCCCCTCTGTGACAATGGCGCCGCCGATAGAAGGCAATCTGGTCCATCCCGAACTTGGGTCTCAAAGTTGTAATTTCTTTCGTAAAGGAGAACACAGACCTCACGGTGGCTGGTGTTATTGATGGCCAGCTGTAGACGTTTGCGCTTGTTAGACAGCCAGAGGACAAAGAGAGAAAGGGGACATGAGCAGTGCAGGTGTCGATGGGGACCATTAGCTGGTGGTGGCGGTGGCATTTTTGTGCAGGATGCTCTGTGGGTGACCACTCGTTACCCCTCTATAGGAATGTGTGGAACACGGGACCGGGACGAGCAAAACGGTGAAGAAGCCTGGACTGTCCAGCTTGGGCGCGAGGGATGCTGAATATTTGAAGTCCAGAGATCTCCCTCCACCTTCCCATCAGCCAGTAGCTTCCCCGGGCATCCAGACCAGAGCTGCTAAAGTCTCCCCAGTGTGTGAGGGATTTTCTAGCCTCTGGCTTTCTAGCCCTTCCGTTCTAGTTGGTAACAAGGTAGGAGCCATGAATTGACTGACCCGAAGCAGCTGGGAGAAAGGTAGAAGAAGAGAAGACATAGAGAACCCCGGTATTTCACAGAGAAGATGACAGACTCATGGAGACGATAAATAGCCTACAGTAGATTCAGTTACCCTGTTTTTAAGCTCATCCCAGTCCCCTGAGACAGGAACTAACGGGGCAGGAGAGCCGTGCAGCGTGCAAGCCCTGGCAGAGGAGATGCTGACGTGGGAGCTCTTGTCCCCGCCATCCTCACCCTGAAAGCGCTGGCGAGGTGGCTCAGTGCAGTGTGTGTGTGAGTGGATAGATAGCATCTACCCTCTCCAGGCACCAGGGGTCATGACCCCATAGGTGGGAGTGAGGAGAGTTCTGAGACTCCCTCACCTGTGATAGCCAGAAGGCAGTGAAGGTGAAGAAGGTTAAGCGGGTGGAGCTGAGGGTATCGTTTGGGTTGTTTCTGCAAGGCAGGAGGCACACACCCCCTGACCTTGGAGTTAGCAGCTAGGACTTTGAATTTTGTATTCTGCTGGTTGGCCTGGGACAAGTTACTTACCCTCTCTGAATCCATTTCATTGGCTCAGCTACAACTCTCTGCCCCTCACGGGGCTGCTGTGCGGATTAGGTTTGCAGGGAGAAGTTTGCATGAAGTTCTGTGTGGAAGGACGAGGTTAAACCCGAGTGGGGAAGTCTTACCGAACCTGCCTGGCACACGGGAGCTGCTCAGAGAAATAAACCCAACTCACGGTTCCCCTCGTGTGATTTAGAAAGAAATAGCCAATCAAGTCACATCAAAGAGGAGAGCACTCCTGCTCCAGTGCAGTAGGCATATTGATTATCATCGCCAGGGCGTGTCCCTGGCCAGCCCTCGGGTTTGGGAAGCCACACGGAGCCACTGGGAAATGTTGCTCCAGGCGTATCTGGATGGTGAAGTCCATATCGACACCATCGCCCGTTCTGCTTAGTTGCATGCTTCGTTGACCTAAACAGAATTTTTGCTTATTTCTAGTCAGCAGAAATTGGAAAAGGAGGCCTTTTAAGCCAATACAATTACCCTTTGACCCGTGGAAAGTTTGATCCAGCCGGTTTGGAGAGAGAGCCTTCCTGAGCCAAGATTTTTTTGGGGTGACTGATGGGGCAGAATGGACAGGAGTGAGAAAAACAGACAGTCCACGGTGGTTTGCATATCGGGCCTACCCACGTACACCTGTAAGGGTAAACGAACTTCCCCCGGTGAGATGCGAATGATTTAAGATTTTCCAATCTCTGTCCCTTCCTTCAATACCAAGCGAGTCAAGTAGAGAAAAGAGCCGAGCTTTCTCAGGGCTTTAGAACAAGGGAGGGTTATTTGAATAGAGTTTCTTATCGATTTTTTTTTTAAAGGAATCAGATGCAGTCATCCTGAAAGAAGTTTAGGTGGTATTGATAGATTCACCCCCCCCTACCTCCCCCCCACACCTTCCATCTAGAAGATGCATAAATTCATCTGTTTCTCGATTCCCAGGCTAACCTGAATGCATTTAGATCTTCCAACGTGGGGCCTTTTATCAAGAGACATTGCTTGCAATGCTGCACATTAACCGACGCCTTCCTTTCTTTTGTAAAAAATTTCAATACATACACAATCACACAAAGACAAAGGAGCCTGCGTTTGGTGCCCGTGTGTGATACCGTCAGGCTTGACTTTGATTACTTCTGGTCGAAACAGATGTCTGAGGGCTCGGGCGCCTCTCAGAGGCACAGCTCCATTGTGTGCAGAGCAGATCAGTAGCTTCTGAGGTGGAACATCCGTGCGGTCGCCTCGATGGCATCACGGGAGCAGCGCAGAGACGCCCCCCTGGCCTCCAGCTAGCTCGCTTCCAGCGGCGGTGCCTCTGGCCTTTGCTGTTCGGGGCATTATTTCCACCAGGCTGGCGCAGAATTGCAGATATGTGACATTACTGCAGTATTTTGTCATTATCACATTAACATGGCATACACTTGCCAGATGAACAGGAGCCCGATGGGGGTGCAGGGAGATGCATGTTAAAATTTTTACTTGGGGTGTTTTGGGCCTGGAGAAATGAAAAAGTTCTAGAACATGGAGTGGGTGTCTGAAGGTCTGCAGGGCCTGGGCAGCTGGGAGTAAGTCCATTCCAGGTGGGGGGGTGCCAAAGTGCCACCTTCCCTGACCTCCTCTCATAGTCCCCACCTCACCCTGACCCCCCAGGGCCCACTGAGATGCCGGAGGGAAAGGGCTTTTTGGAAGGAGGTTGATGAGGCTGGGTGGAGAATAGAGGATTGTCGGGAACTTGTGAATGTCAGGAAAGGGTTGGGGGGGGGGGACTCACAATTGGAGGTGCCCCCCAGAGCTGTGGAGCAGTGAGCTGGGGACGGACCACCAGACCACCTGGTAGACATGCCCATGCCCAGGACTTTATTTCAGCAAAATCCTGGGTGCCAAGCCAAAGACGTAACCATGAGTACGACATGGACTCTGACCTCATAATTTCTAGACAAAGGAACGTTCGGGTAATTTTTAGCTCGTGTTAATGCAACCTGGCATGTGGAAATACCTGTGAAGGTTGTACACGTGTCATGCCTGTAGCTGAAACTCTTCAAGTTAATTGCCTTGTTTTCCTGGCAGGGAACGGCTCATAACCACACACATGACTTGAGCCAGGAAATCAGCTTCAGCTTAATCAATATTTAGAGTGCGATGTGTTGATAATCAGTGTTGGTTTAGTACATAGCAGAAGTAGTCACAGCTCATGGTGTAGCAGCTGCCCACTGGGTCGGCTCCAACCCAGGAGATGCCAACTTCCTGCATTGCCTCGGTGCCCACAGGACTGGAGATTGTAACCCCCTCTTGAGTGGTGTAGACCGTGTTCCTGAAGCTCCGATACGGGGACTTTATGGTCCTGCCTGCGGCCAGCACACCTGTGTCAGAGTCAGAACGCATTGCCCGGTCCCTGAACTTGTTTTTCTCTTGTACCCCAGCTGTCGGTCAGGCTTTTCCCACTTCTAGAATGATCTTTCTCAGTCCAGGCAATTTTATCTCGTGGCCCAGTCTAGCTCCAACTAGACTCATCCTGCTTAGATCTTTCTTGAGAGAAACAATAGCAAGATGTCAACACCACCACCAGGGAACCTTGGCGAAATAACCGATCAAGTCCCAGCAACTACACGTGTAGGAAATTAAGCCTAATTGGGTTATTCATCTCATTTCTCCTATACCAGTGGTTCCCAACCTTCCTAATGCCGTGACCCTTTTAATACAGTTCCTCAACCATAAAATTATTTTCGTTGCTACTTCATAACTGTGATTTTGCTACTGTTATGAACTGTAATGTAAATAGCTGTGCTTTCTGATGGTCTTAGGCGGCCCCTGTGAAAGGGTCGTTCGACCCCCAAAGGGGTCGCAACCCACAGGTTGAGAACTGCTGTCCTATACGATCATAATTCCTTTAAAAAACAGTTTGTCTTCTGTCACTTTGTGTTCTTCTGAACTCCAGCTGAATAAAAGTTTGCTAATCTGGAAGAGGGTGGTCAAATGAGGGCCCACGGGCCGTCCAACCAGCTGCTTGTTTTCTTTTTTTTTTTAATTTTTTTTTATTAATGTGTTACATGTATACACATCTTCCCATTGTCCACCCTCCTCCCAGGCATACCTTAACCCCCCAGTGTCTGTGTTCATTGGTTAGGCTTATATGCATGCATACAAGTCCTTCGGTTGATCTTTTATCTATCCCACCTCTCCCTAACCTTCCTGCTGTAATTTGACAGTCTGTTTGATGCTTTACTGCCTTTGTATCTATCCTTTCCTTCATCAGTTTATAATGTTCTTTATTATCCACAAATGAGTGAGACCATGTGGTGTTTCTCCTTCATTGACTGGCTTATTTCACTAAGCATAAGGCTCTCCAGTTCCATCCAGGTTGCTGCAAATGGTAAGAGTTCCTTCTTTTTTATGGCAGCATAGCATTCCATTGTGTAGATGTACCAAACCAGCCGCCTGTTTTCGTAAATACGAAGAGTTGCACTGGACGACAGCCACGCTTATTGGCTCCTGAGTTGATGCGGCTGCTCTCTCCATCCCACGGCAGAGGGGAGTAGCTGCGATGGACATCTGAGTGGCCCGAAAACCGAAAATATTTACCACGCGGTCCTTTGTTACAGGAAAAGTCTGCCAATGTCAAATCTAGAATAGTGCCATCCAGTAAAAGTATGATGTGAGCCACCAACACAAGCCACCTGTGCAATCTCAAAATTTCTCGTAGCAACATAAAAACAAGTAAACTGAAAAAGGTGGCGTTAATGCTGGTCATATACAGTGGTACCTCGAGATACGAGTGCCCTAACATATGAGATTTTTGAGATACGAGCCTTCGAGCGAGAGATTTTTGCTTTGAAATACGAGCAGCATTTGAGATAGGAGTAATCTTGCAGATCGGCTGGCTGCACAAGACCCACCAGTTTACCGCCACTCCAGCGTCTCATAGGTTACGGAACGAATTAAACTCGTATCTCCAGGTACCACTGTGTTTCATTTAACTCACGGTATCCTAATACCATTTCAACATGCAGTCCGTATGAACATTATGAACAAGCTACTCTGCATCCTTCTTCCTATCGGGGTGGAAGCCCAGGGTATATTTCACACCGATGACACCCCTCCATGGGGACCAGCCACATCCTGAGTGCTTAACGTGACTTGTGGCCTCGGCAGTGGAGAGCGTACGGCCAGAACCCATAAGCCTTGGATTTACTTTTACGGCACTTGGGAACAGGTGGAAATAATATAATCTTTCTAGAAGCGTGTGGAGGTTCGCTTTAAAACAGAATTTCGAGTGAAGGCCCCGGGGAGGGTCTGCAGTCAGGTGTCCCATATCTTCTTCATTCTCATCTGTCACCATCGATCGGCAGTGATGAGCCGAGGTCTGGAAAATCATGGGCCATCAAGCAGAACTGAAACCGTGCTCGGCACACTGCACTTACTAACGCGGAGAAGTGGGCTGGTGCAGTTTTAGGAATAAGATGTAAAATAGCCGAAACCGGTTTGGCTCAGTGGATGGAGCATCGGCCTGTGGACTGAGGGGTCCTGGGTTTGATTCCAGTCAAGGGCATGTACCTTGGTTGCGGGCATATCTCCAGTGGGGGGTGTGCGGAAGGCAGCTGATGGATGTTTCTCTCTCATCGATGTTTCTAACTCTCTATCCCTCTGCCTTCCTCTCTGTAAAATATCAATAAAATATATTTTTTTAAAAAGATGTAAAATAATGGCCCTCGCTAGTTTGGCTCAGTGGATAGAGCATCAGCCTGTGGACTGAAGGGTCTTGGGTTTAATTCCGGTCAAGGGTACATATCTGAATTGTGAGCTCCATCCCCAGTAGGGGGCATGCAGGAGGTAGCCTATCATTGATTCTCACCATGGATATTTCTCTCCCTCTTCTTTCTTCTCTGAAATCAATGAAAATATATATTTTAAAAAAAGAAATGGAGCCAGGCTTCTGGGCTTGCCTCTGCTAAGCCACCAGCTCGGTGATGTTCAAGACCGTACCTCTCGGTTTCCATTTTGTTGTCCAAAACTTGGGGTGGGCTGGCTCATCACCAATGGCTCACCTGCTCTAACATTCTCTACTTGTAATTATGAGACTATTTTTTATCTCTGTTCTCCTTCCACACCTGCAATTTGGAAGTGTAAATGCAAAGCTAAAACAATCCAGCCTCTTCCTGAGGGGTGGACAGGTGGACTTTATCTATTTTTTTTCCCATCATGAATCAGAGAGAATGGCCAGCCTTTCTAGTCTCCCTCCGCAATTTGCAGAAGCCATATTTCCCACTTTTATTTTTCTAGGACTGCCGACGCTTCCCTCGCTGCCCTCATTTTGGGGAATGTTCATGTAGTACAACATTAAATAGGTACGTAGGGATGGCTGTGCTGGTCTCTCTCTCAGCCCTGTCTCCTGGTCACCTCGTCCTTCTCCATAGGGGCAGCCAATGCTGTGTACCCAAGCAAATATGTCTGTATTTCTTCTTCTTCTTTTGAACCTAACTGGTACTTAAGAACTTTGAAGTTCAGAAAGAAAGAAAGGAAGGAAGGAAGAAAGAGAAAGAAAACTTTGAAGATCATCCCATTATCTGTGCAAGAAGATCTTTCTCATGTCACTAGCTATATGGTACTCCAGAGCAGAGGCACTGTAATTTCCCAACCAGCCCTGTCTTGATGGGCATTTAGCTTTTCCATCTTTTGCTGTTATAACCAGTGCTGCGGTGAAAAGCTGCATATCCAGGATTTGCACAGATTTGATTGTAGGATCAAGTCCTAGAAGAGGAATTACTGGGCCAGGGGGCGGTGCAGTTAGACCTTTGGTAGGCATGGCCTGATGGCAGTCCGCAGGGATCGCCCCACCGGCGGGATGTGAGGGGCCATGCTGCCCTCCATTCCAGCCATTACCATGGGTCATGGGGCTTTCTGGCATCTGTGACTCTACCAGGTTCAAATGGCATCTCGGTTCACTTTCAGCGAGCATTTATTTCTCTTACTATGAATGAGAACTTACTTATCAGTGAACTCGGTCATCTGCTCATTTTTCTTGCTCAGCAGCTTTGCTTCGAATTGTTGACTGTCAGTGCTTTAAGATAGAAACACCATCCCCTTTTACATAAACTTTCACTGATTCTTTGCCATCTATACTAATAAAAGGGTAATATGCTAATTCTACCGGGACATCCTTCTGGACAAAGCCATGGTGTGGGGCTGAGGCAGAGGTGGTTAGGGGTGATAAGGCCAGCAGCAGCGGGGGGTGGGGAGGAAGGAGGGGAAGATGGCAGTTGGGGCTAGAAGACCAGCAGGCAGAGTGGTTAGGGTGATCAGGCAGGCAGGCAGGCAGGTGAGCAGTTAGGAGCCAGCAGTTCCGGATTATAAGAGAGTTGTCCAACTGCCAGTCTGTGTGTGGGATCAGGCCTAAACTAGCAGTCGGACATCCCCGGTGGGGTCCCAGGTTGGAGAGGGTGCAGGCTGGGCTGAGGGACACTCCCTCCCCCTCCACCCCATGCACGAATTCTGTGCACCATGTCACTAGTCATTAAAATAAAAGTCAACCTTTGGGTGGAGATTCAACATCCTCCAGAACCAGGATCCTGTTTGTTTGTTTTTTCAACCTCATATCTTACGTCCTTTCTATTCTCTGGCCAAACCCAGCTGCTTGCTTGCCCCGCAAAGCATCTGCATTTCCCTGCCTTCTTGCAGTGTCTTCCCTTTGCCCCTCTACTTAAAGACCTTCTCTTCATCCCTCAAAGCCCGCATGAGATACCATTCCTTCCATAACACCCGTCCTGGACACCCCTGCCAGAGTTCCTTCCACCTGGAGCTGTGCTCCCTTCAGGCCTGGTACATAGTGTAGCCTGGGGATGGACCACGTTCTGCCTTGTGTGACAGCTATTTGTAAACATGATTCCTGGACACCAGCTTTCTGTCTCAGCCACCTCGCCCTAAACCAGAGTGAAGAAAGGGCTCCCTAGTTCGTCCTTCTTTGGAGAAGACTACACTGACCTTTTAAAAAAAAAGTGTGGTAAAACATATTCGTAGTATAAAATTTTGCCATTTTACCCATTTTAAGGGTAGAACTTGGTGGCAATAGAGTACGTTCACGGTGCTGTGCAACCATCATCATCACCCGCCTCCAGACTCTTCATCCCGCGAAACTGAAATGTGCCTGTTAAACAGTCACTCCTCTTTCTCCTCCTCCTCCCCCAGCCCCTCGTCAACTGCTATTCTACTTTCCGTGTCTATGAATTTAGACTACTCTAGGGACCTCATATAAGTGGAATCATGCAGTATTTATCCTTCTGTGACTAACTTATCACACTTAGTAAAACGCTCTTAAAGTTCATCCGAACGTAGACGGGTCAGAATTTCCTTCCTTTCTGGGGCTGAGTGATGTCCCATGGTGTGTAGGTACCACCGCTGCTTACCTGTTCATCTGTTGAGAGGCTTTGGGTTGTTTCTACCTTATAGCTATTATGAACGATGCTACTGTGAACGTGGGTATATGTCTGTGAAAATATCTCTCCAAGCCCCTGCTTCCAACTCTTTGGGGTGTAATACTCGCAGAAGTAGAATCGCTGGATCGTATGGTAATTCTTGTGTAATTTTTTTTTGAGGAATCACTGTACTGTTTCCCACAGCGGTTGCCCCATTTTACATTCCCCCCCAGCAATGCACAGGCTCCTGTTTCTCTACATCTTTCCCAACACTTGTCTGTCTGTCTGTTTGTTAATAATTTTTATTGATTTCAGAGACGAAGGGAGAAGAGAGAGAGAACTAGAAACAACAGTGATGAGGGAGACTCATTGATCAGCACGCCCCACACTAGGGCTTGAGCCCACAACCCGGGCATGTACCCTTGACGGGAATGGAACCCGGGAACCCTACTGAGCCAAACCAGCGAGGGCTGTTACCTTTGGTTTTTAGAACAGTCATACTAAGGGGCGTGCCGTGGTCCCAAGTAACCTTTTTTTTGCGATTGTGTTTGGGCTGCCCGAACCACAAAGTCAGATTTAGGGGATCTCTCTTAGCGCCGATACATCACGCCCAAAGCATTGCCTTGACTGCATGACCAGACTTTCCAGGTTTCTTTCCGGAACGGATGTTCGCGTGACGAGGGCTTGGTCATTCGGAGGCCTAGATAAATAACCAGGCAAACGCAAAACCTTCCTTGGCACATGTCGCACCAGCCGCGGCGAAAGAACCAGACAGCACGGTCTGCGGTCCCTGCGTGCCCGGGTGTGATTTTCAGCAGCAGAAACCTCCTGCTGGCCCATCCATCACGCGCGCTTGTCCTGGCTCCGAACTTACGGAGAAAATGAGGCCGGTCGGAGTCCCTGCCATGTTCCCCCCCGGGTGCACTTTGAGCTCTTCCCCAGCCCTCCGATTTGGCTGCGGCTCTCCCGCATTTGCAGTCAGGACGATCGCTGGGAAATGCCCGAAGCCCGATTGTTCTCTTTTTTTTCACTCAAAAGGCAGACGCCTTGTGCCTGGATGTGTTATGAACTGGCTCCTCCGTTTGGAAACCAGCCCTGGAACGACTGCCACGCCGTTTGAAAGGCACGTTCCGATCGGCAGATGCTACTCAGTCGGGCGAGAGTGTCGGTGTGGCCTAGTCTTCATGTGGATTTGTGGGTGTGCACGTGTTGGGTTTTCCTCTAGTGGCTCAGCAGTGATTTCGACATCTTTTATGGTCCTCATGCGTGGCTTTAGGGACCTGTTTTTTTTTTTGTTTGTTTGTTTTTAATCCTGGGGAATTCATGACTCCCTCACCCGTTCCCCTGCTCATTTTTTAAACGTTCTCTGCATTGTTTTTCTTTGCAGAATTTCGCGCCGTCCTGGGGCCGGCCGACCTCGCTGACGACGTCCGTGGTACCCAACGCCGAGCAGAACTCGGCCCACGAGGACTTCATTTACTTCACCGCCGTCGAAGGCAACGTGCGCAACATCTCCGAGGTCTCGGTGCGGTACCTGTGCTCCCGGCCCTGCGTGGTGCATCTGGAAGCGGTGGTCTCCTCCGAGTTCCGGAGCAGCATCCCCGTGTACAAGAAGCGCTGGAAGAACGAGAAGCACCTCCACACCAGCAGGACGCACCTCGTGCGGGTGAAGTTTCCGAGCATCATGGTTTACCGCGACGACTATTTCATCAGGCACTCCATCT
>PVJN01054902.1:0-13256 GCA_004026805.1 Lasiurus borealis | reverse complement strand
AGAGGCATCTAAGGCTCAAACTGGCACAGCGTCCAGAGTGTACGGGTGCACACACAGGACATTGCACCAGCGGGCTTTTCTCCAGCCATGCTTGGCCTTTTTAGTGGCATCTCTTAGAGTCTTTACTTCACATCTAGCACATGCAGGGGGACTGGCATAAAGCTAGTCTGAATATCTTTGTATTCAAGTACCAACTAACATACCCCTCCATCAACAAAGCCTCTGTTCTCAGTAGTTTCATTGTCTTAGCTATTATTATTATTATCATTATTATTATTATTGCTATAATTATTTAGTTCTTATTCTGTGCAGGTTTTGTGCTGAATGTTTCACACATACATATATATTCAGTCTTATGAGGTACTAAGATTATCTGAATTTTACAGAGGTGGAAACTGAGGCATAGAGAAGTTAAGAATTAATCCAAGGCCAGCCAGGAGGGTGCAAGACAGGCTTGGACCTCCAGAACCCCTCTTCACTGTACCTGACTATCTTGCTACATTTTTTGTATTTTTTTTACTTTTGATGAGTCACCAAATGTACCGGGCCTGAAAGCAACAGTTAAATATTATGTCAGTCTCACTCTTTGTCAGTGGTAATTCTTTAGGCTACTTCTGGTGGTGTTCAGTGACATTCGGGGGGCGGGAGGGAATGTATTTGGAGAAGGAGAATGTAACTTAACCCTGCAACAGACATCCTTTTTCTTCCTCTGAAGGAATTTCTTCTGGGGAACAAATTGGTCTCTTCAGGACTTGAAATGTCTTGTCACATCATATGTATTTTGGTTCTCTGTCACAGCAGAACCGTGGCTCTGAAGTTCTGAGCTCCCAGGGGATGGATTCCCCAGGGGAACTGGGCGGCGGAGTATCTCTGTGGGTCTGTGTACCAGCCCAGCTGTCTCCTCTGGGAAGGCAGCTGGCCCTGGGCCTCAGAGGCCAGACCTCCCCCTGAGCTCCTGCTGTGGATTTGTAAAATCTCATTGAGACTCACCGGTTCAGTGGGAACTGATATAATCTCAAATAAATATATCCAAACAGATGAAGGACGGCGGTTGAGCGGAAGTAAATATTACTTCCGGCTCCAGGAAGGAGATGGAAGGGAAAGAGCTCCCAGAGAGGTAGTTGTGAGGTTGAGTCGAGTTGAGCAGGGACTTCGTGAGTAAAGACACAGAGGGGTGGGATTATGCAGGCACCTCCAGAGACAAATCTGTGGGTTCTGCTGTAACAGAGGGCCCAGGACAAAAGCAGTCAGACAGGAAAGGCGGCTGTGTCACCGGCCACGGGCGTGGACGGAGCTGGGAGCTGTGGGAATCACCCACAGGGCTCTTTGCAATAGTCCCACTGTGCACTGCTGAGGGCAGGAACAAATGGAAAGACCTGGAAAAAAAAAAAAAGGAAAAACTGAATCCCCAGAACTAAGGAGCCAGAAGGAAAACAAGCACCTCATTGTTGCACTGCCTTAAGCCCCTCAAAATATCAAGAATATTTTAACTAGCCCCCTAACATCTCCTGCCTGTCTCTCATGCTCAGGCTCTAGGCTTACGAAAAATGTGGGCTCCGTGTACCAGCCTCTCCCTGTGGCCATGCTTTAACTATTATGACCCTCATGACTAATAGTGGAGCTCTGGTAAAGAATTACTCTCAAAAAATCAAATTATGTTTCAACAACCAGGGTAAATGCATCATCGTGAGGGCATGTTCTTTGCACTGACTAGAATAAGCTTGCCTTTTATTATTATTTTTTTGTGTCAGCAGTTCTAGCCTACAAAACCAACAATGCATGAAAGAGTCTCTTATTCTTAGGGAAACACACACACACACACACACACACCACTCAGATCTGTGAGTGAGCCTGAGGCAGGAAGCAACCCGGTGTCTGATGCTGAGGGAGTCTGCCTTGCCCAGATGATGTACCATCACAGCACAGAACACAGGCCTGCCTCCCATCAGGATAGGGAGAAAGCTCAGAGGTAACTCACAAGGGGAAAATCTCACTTTTCTATCCATTCAGTAGAGAGGAATCACTAGAATAAAGTAAAAAGTAGACTGTGAGACTGTTAGCATTTCCCCCCTAACTTCTATAAATACTTTAAATCGTGCTGCAGACAGGAGCTGGGACAGCATTATCAACACGGAGCAGTCATCCCAGTGACGCTCCCTTGTTGTCTGGCCTGATGGTCATCCTCTGTTTAGTGGGAACCGGCCTGGAAGGCTATTGGTTGACCTGGCGCGTTTCAGAAATTGGCCTCGCTCAGAGCAAGGAGGACTAGTGTTTCTCTTTGAGTGAGGTAACACTTGGAAGGCGTAGGGATGCTGTTGCAAGTCCTGGTATCCCTACAAGGTCCATCTTCATGACAAACACCCTTTCTCTGCTGGACCGGGGACCTGGGCATACCTACCTGTTTAGCGGTGCCTGCTTCCATTATCAGCAGGGAAGCAGGGCAGTGGGGTGGGAGGGTTCTGCTAGTTTCCCTTATCTAGAGAGAAAGGAAATGGAAAGACTTGGAAAGGGGCATTCAGCATTCAGGAGCACATTCAGAGCCGTTCATGTGCTTCCTGTGCAAGCCACACAGCGTTGACTTCTTTGTCTACGTGACGGGCACTTGGGAAATTTAGGTAACAGGAAAGCACGTAACCCAATGCCAAATGCAGAGTAAGGAACACGGACTTTTTCCTTCTGTGTGTACCAGTGTCCTCTTGTTGATTATTACCAACAAGACAACTATGACCTGCTCTATTGTCCAGATGGCATCTGAACAAGAGTCTTTCCAGAGGCTCCTCTAGCACTGACGTTGAAAGGAGAGGTGAGGCACAGTAACCCAGTCCCTTTCTTTCTTTGGAAAGTCTCTTTGCTGCTATTGGTCTTTCTTAGATTAAATTCTACGACGAGGATAACAATTTCTGGCTATTAAACATCCATGGTGGAAGTCTTAAATGCTGACAACCCTTAATATCTAATTCCTGCCAAAACCGGTTTGGCTCAGTGGATAGAGCGTAGGTCTTCAGACTGAAAAGTCCCGGGTTGGATTCTAGTCAAGGGCATGTACCTTGGTTGTGGGCACATCCCCAGTAGGGGTGTGCAGGAGACAGCTGATCGATGTCTCTCTCTCATTGATGTTTCTAACTCTCTATCCCTCTCCCTACCTCTCTGTAAAAAAAAAAAAAAAAATCAATAAAATAAAAAATATATCTATCTCCTGTTCGTTGATCCTATTCATTGATCACATCTCCTCCTTTCGGAAGAAAACAACAAGCAGGCCAACCAAGGGCCCTGCAATGGACTGACAGAGGGAGTTTCAGGACTTGGTCACAACAAGCAACCTAACCCCTTAGAATGATAGGGAAGTGTCGGGTGTCCAAGCACCTCCTTCTGATGCCACCGGAGAAACAACTATCATTCAGCAGCTCCTCTCTCCCTAGAGACTAGCAAGGTGCCCGGACCCCTCTTACTGACCTGTCAAAAGAGGTAATAAAACAAGTAGCCCTCGTGGAGTGAGCTGATTCTTTGGGATCAGTACTGACCTTCAAGTGCTTTTAGTGTGTTACTTGACACTTTCCATCTTCTCTGCTATCTAAATTCCACTGCTGACAATGCATCTGCAGTGTTTTATTCAGAAACTAAAGGCCCAGTGCATGAAATTCATGCGCGGGGTCGGGGGGGGGGGGGAGGGAGTCCCCCTCAGCCCAACCTGCATCCTCTCCAATCTGAGACCCCACAGGGGAGTCCAACTGACTCCTAACTGCTTACCTGCCTGCCTGCCTGAATGCCCCTAACTACCCCCCCCCACTGCTGTCCTGGTCACCCCAACTGCCTCCCCCACCAGCCTGGTCGCCCCCAACTGTCCCCCTGCCAACCTAGTTGCTCCATGCAACCTGCTGCTCAGTCGTCTAGTCAGCCCTCACTGACCCCCCACCGGCCTGTTCGCCCCATGCAGCCTGCTTGTTCAGTTGTTTGGTCCTTCACTAACCCCCCTTCTGGCCTGGTTGCCCCATGCAGCCTATTTGTCGTTGTTTCTGTTGAGATGGTCACTTAGGCTTTTATATAGAGAAATAGGACAGGACTATTGTGACTGAGGAAAGGTAGAAATGAATTTACATTGGGGTTTTTTTCCCCCCTCAATGTTCATGGTCATAATATTTCTCTTGATCTAAAGTAAAATAACAAAGATTAACTTTTGAAAGTCTAAAATATGTGAACTGTTTCTATGGAGAAAGTATCCCAACAAATCAGTAAATATTTCAAAACAAGGCTAAAATGAGTGTTCATATCTACATCAAAAATAGCCGAGACCACTTTGGCTCAATGGATAGAGCGTCAGCCTGCGGACTGGAAGGTCCTGGATTCGATTTCGGTCAGGGGCATGTATCCTGGTTGCGGGCATGTCCCCAGTGGGGGGCGTGCAGGAGGCGGCTGATCGATGTCTCTCTCTCATTGATGTTTCCAACTCTCTATCCCTCTCTCTTCCTCTCTGTAAGAAATCAATAAAATATATTTTTAAAAATAAATAAATAAACTGCTGAATTCATAGGAATGTGAATAGCTAACTTGAATTTGATCCCAACATTATTTCATAAAGAAAGTGTTTAGCTGTACCTGTTTTTTAATGAAAATTTTAAAAGTAGATTTAATTTTATTTTGATGAGAGAAATGTCATCAGTAGATATTTAGAAGATAATTTTCCAAATTGTTTTACATGGCACAGGTGTCATTGAATTGTGTCACATACAGTTGGGTTTTGAATAAGAAGAAAGCAATTATGGCTTATTTCCCTCCTGACCATTAATTTCCTGGCCCTTGGTAAGAAAAAAAAACAAAACTGTATTGAGTGGAAAGGAACTACATCAATTGTGATTTAAGTAGCCACATTTTATCGCAATATATTTCAGTAACATTCTATGCAGAGTCAGATGTAGAAATAAAATAGTATATTTGTCCATTCTTAGTTTATGCTTACATAAGAATACAATAAAAATAAAGAGCTTTTTGGTTTTTTATAAGAGTGTTTACTTACCATCTCTTCCAAGCGATGATGTTCTTTTATCGCTTTAGAAGAAATCATTTTAGGAGACTAAAGTGTTCCTTGTGGTGATATGGTTTGTGCTTTCTTTTATGCCTGTGAGCCATCTGGAAGCCACATTTGAGTGTTTAATGTCCACACATTGCCCACAGTTTTGAATGTTTTTGTATTTCTTCATCCATGACCCAGGTCATTCACTCAGGAAAAAGCCACTAGATCAGCGGTTCTCAACCTGTGGGTCGAGAACAGCTAGCAGGGTCTCCTAAGACCAACAGAAAACACAGATATTTACATTAAGATTCATAACAGTAGCAAATTACAGTTATGAAGTAGCGACAAAAATAATTTTATGGTTGGGGATCACCACAACATAAAGAACTGTATTAAAGTGTTGTGGCATTAGGAAGGTTGAGAACCACTGCACCAGATTAACTACTGCCTTTGTTTTCATCCATCTCTGCAAAATCAGCTCGCCAGAATGATGGGGGAGACACCAGTGAGGGGACTCCCAGGTTCTGCGAAATATGTAGATAATCATAAAATCCTAAACATTGACTACAAACATAAATGCTAGAATATACCAGTCTGTGACCCACACAGAACCAGCATTTTAGAGATCACAGTATCAGAACTGCTGGGGATGTTCAAAATCACTGCTTAAATGGCTATGTAGCTGCTTCTAGCTGCATTTAAACATAAGCCCTCTGGACACAGTTGTAGAGGAAATATGACAAGGTCATTACTAAACATTCAAAGCTGGGAGATTTTGTGAAATGAAGCAGTAAGTTCAAGGTTAAGCTTAAGTTCAAGGTTAAGCTTAAGTTCAAGCTTAGAAGGACTCCGTTCCCACGTTAGCACAGTGAGGTATATAAATATCCGGGCAGTTTTAGAGGCATAGCCACGTCCCTTGTTAGAATGTAATGAGCCACACTGGGGTTTTCCGAAGTCCCCTGGCCAGCAGCCCTCCACTTCATACTATATAACATGTAAAACCATATTGCATACTAGTTCTAGCATTAGAAGACTCATTGCAAGGACAAGGTACCTGGCAATAGACTCTAAAATGGTGTCATCTCAACTACATTTTGGTTAAGCATCAGTTTGGAGGGCTTACTTCCTAATTTGAGAAGTACTTGGTAAAGGGAACAGGCACTGCAGATGCTGTGAACTGATAAGAACGCTCAGTTCCCGCTAAAAGACGAGCTTATTTTCGGTTCAACATTTGAATGTGTCCAAGTCCCTCCATTGTAGACCCGCCGTTCATAAAGGACACAGAACAGTCAGGTTGATACTGCTGATACAGGCGAGGGGATCAGGCTTTGCTCTCTCCCCTGGAGCAGGGTCGGGACCCTTTGGCTGCTCATGGGACTTGCTGGCCGCGTCTGTGCTCCCATGCATCGGTGGGGGAGCACATGCAGATGGTAAGGTTGGCCTGTGATTCCCTTCCTCCAGGGCACCTGGATGACGATGGATTGCCGCATGGGTTCTGCACAGTCACCTACTCCTCCACCGACAGATTTGAGGGGAACTTCGTTCACGGAGAAAAGAACGGACGCGGGAAATTCTTCTTCTTTGACGGCAGGTAGCACTCGCGGTTTTGTTTTGTTTCGTTTGGGGAGAGGGTACCAAGAAAGAGTGATACAAATGAAAGAACTTAAGTGGAGGTTTGGGTAACGACTTAGAGACAAGGTAATATAGTGAGCCCAACATGCATGCACGCACTGCTTTGGGGACCAGGGAAGTCACCCGTGGTTACGGAGAAGCCAGCGTAAGGCTTAGCTGTCATCCCTGCCTCCTAAGGGTGTGCTTGTCCAAGCAAGGGATGCTCTGCAGTGCCGGGTTCCAGAGCCCCCATCTTGCACAAGTTGTAGATAATGGTCACCCATTTCTTTGATAGATTTCACCTGCTCATCCGAATAATGAGTCTCAAGGAAGTGGCACAGTGGGCTCATTTGGCTCGGTTGGTACCATTCCAGCCGTGACTGGCACGCTTTCTTCCAAGTGTTCCGCACACTCCACACCTTAGCCCGCTCTGTCAGGCTTCGGGGCCCGCTTTCTTACTGTCCTGAGGGAAGATGCAGCCACCTTGTTGGTTCTGCAGCTTCACCCGTCTCTCAGCATGTTCCTCCTCCTCCTGGGATCGCTCAGGACAACGGAGAGGCAGACACAGGAGGTGGACAGCTCCGTCCTCACAGTGCTGTAAAAAAACACTTGTGTTGGGATAACTGGTCTTTCAGTGAGGTGCCTGCATGCTGACGTCAGCACCCGGATTTTCTGTGTCCCGCCTCCAGTTAAAGCGTTTTCACAGCAGCCATCATCTTTCCACGGTGCTCTCACCTCCTGCCTGCGGGCGCTGCGGGCAGGAGCTGCTCACCCTCTGGTGAGGGCTGCAATGACTGTAGGCCTGTCCTCCTGCCAGAGGAGATAGGGTTGCCGGGCTCAGCTTTCCAGCGGTGACTTTTAAACCACGTCAGCTTTAGAGACAAAGAGTGGCCACGTGTCTTTCCCAAAGCATTCGGAGGAATGAGAGGCACAGAAGAGGCGGGTATTGCAGAAATGGGTTTCGCTAACACAGTCATGGGGTTCCACAGGACGTGGCCCCACTCCCTCAGCTCCTGGCACTGGGGACAACCTGAAGTTCCTCACCTTTGGAGTTCCTCTGGGAAGGGAAATGTCCCAGCTGACCATTGAAGGGGGAGCACAGGCACTGGCTTGTGACCCAGAATCCCTTTCCCATCAATGGAGTAGGTGGCTTTTGAAGATAACAGTTCCTCGGGCTGTCAATTATCTGAATTAAGGAGAGTGAGAAAAGCAATGAAAACCTATCTTAGAGCTCTTGTGACATGTTATTTTAATTAAGTCATTCCAACCCTCTCTCTCCCATTTCCCCAGAACCCACCCACCTTTATTTATTTTTTTTTTCTAAGAGCTTTGCTTACAGTCCGCCATTTTGGATGGGGGGTAGTTTGCTTGCTTTTGCGCTGCTTTGAGTCCCTGGTGGCTGCCTGAGTCCCGTGGAGGACCCTTTTAAGATTTGGCATCAGTGCTTTCTTCTCCAAGGACGCTCCCCTGCCAGCGGGACACCTTCCCTGTTCCTCCTTTCCCTATTTCCATAGCGCTGTCCTCACCACTGTCTTCTGGAAAGTGTCTCTTGTCCTCAGGCTGCAGTCATTGTTTGATCCATTTCACAAATGTAAGTTAGAGAAATGTCTTGTTTCCCCCCACGGGACAGCAGTTTCCTTAAGGGCAGAATCTTGTCTGTTTCCTCTTCTGGGCTTCAAGGCACTTTCCCTTATTTTAATACTTAAGAAAATTCTTGCTGAGTGAGCATGGGAGCTGAATGAAAGTAGAAGGCACCCAGAACACACACACTCACTCACATACTTTCTCGTGCTTTAAATCTGATAGTTTGATGAGCAGAGTTGATTGACTCCAGGAAAACATCCAGCAGGTTTGGTTGGTTGTTAGTGTTAGTTGCGTTGGAATGTAGGGTTGGTTACCGGATTGTTTCACAGACCTGATGCACAGAGTATTGATGGACTTGACTGGGCTTCCAAACCAGTGTGCCCACAATGAGCTGCACGTTAGTTAGTTCCAAAGTACTAGAACCTCCACCTTGGGGCCCTGAGTGGGGCCCGAGACTCCCCGAGCACCTCCCTTCCTCTGTCAAGCTAGTCACTTTCAGTTCCAAGCAGCTTCACCCAGTCACCCCAGTGTGTCACACAAATGTAGTAATTGACATGTATGTTATAACATGACAGAGCTGAAGCACTAGGCCAACAACTATGGATGGGACAGCAATAAATTCATTGACCTTTTTTTTTTTTAGGCACCAAATCACTAGTTTTCTGCCACTCAAACCCTGGTAGATACTTCGCTCAGAGAGTAGACTCGAGGAATGATGGTGTTAGTGAGACCTTGAGAGCTTACCTTTGTTAGCTTTCCTCAGATGGGGACTGATGCCCTGAGGGAGGAGGTCAGTATCACTGCTTGTGTGACATGTGATCAAACAGTGTGGTGACAGGTTCTCGTTACCTTCTTTCTTAAACCCAGTACTGATCCTGCTGAGAGACACCTGCTAAAGGGTTCTCTGTAAGAGGTGGTGAGAGCCTTTTGCCTGGGTCTTTCTCAGCAGAGTGCAGGACTGGGTCATGGAGAAGTCGGTTGTTTCTGCAGGAAGCAGCACCTTACTTTACATTTGTCTATTCATTTTTCTCCCTATTGCCACTCCTAATTTTTAGGGTCTGATGAGTTAGGTAAAATAAGGTGGGAACCTTACACCTTACCTGCCTGTCAGGAGGCTATGGCTGGGGAAATTCCCTCACAAAGGATGAAATCAAAGTTTTGAAATAACAGGTGAGGAAACAAATTAGAGTTTTTAAAAGTTGTTCTAATCTGTACTGCTGGCTAATGCTCCCATCAAAGGTTTTTTGTTGTTTGTTTGTTTGTTTTTTAGTCTCAAAGTGTAGAGACAGATTTAGATGGAGACCTTCTAATGTTATGTAAAACCTGAACTCAAGTGTGTGATTTTTTTAAAAACCAACTTATTGAGATCTGATTCACATGCAGAAAGCTGTATGTATTTAATGTCTACAACTTAGTGAGTTTGGAGTTAAACATATGCCCATGAAACTATCACCATAACCTGTACCATTAGCTGGGTGTGTGATTTATGAAAAGGTTTCATACAAATGTGAATTTCTATCAAGAACATTCCAGAATCAGTTTTTCCCTTAATACGGATTATGATAAACATAAATAAGGATTTTAAATATTCAGTTCACCCGAAAAATGGTCCTGTTAAATTTTTTAACCAAGTTCCTAGATAAAAGAAGATTCTTATTTTTTAATTGCATATATGACAAATGTTTGGTAGAATAAAAAACTTCAAGAAATACAGAAATATAAAAAGTGAATGTGCTCCTCTTTTTTTTTTCCCTCAGTCCCATGTCACAAAAGTCATCACTGTTAGCAGAAATTTTAAGCAACTTAATTATTTTGTATTTAAGCATCTTTACCTTGTATTCAAAATAAAATAAGGAAATTCTATTTTTAAATCTCTAAATTAAGTTTAAATAGTCAAAATGTACATTATTTGCCTTTTTATTACTGTTTCAGCTTCAAACTATTTGCTCATTTTGAGATTTTTTTAAAAGAATTAAGTTTTTTAAATATATTTTTATTGATTTCAGAGAGGAAGAGGGAGAGAGAGAAACATCCATGATGAGAGAGAATCATTGATTGGCTGCCTCCTGCATGCTCCCCCCCCCACCCCCCACTGGGCATGGAGCCTGAAACGGGGGCATGTGGCCTGACTGGGATTGAGCCATTATCTCCTGGTTCATAGGATGTGACTTCCTGGTTCACAGGTTGCCGTTCAACCCCTGAGCCATGAGGGCCAGGCTAGTTTTGAGAACTTAATCAACAGTTAGTCCATGGAGGAATAAGGACACATGTACAAAATAAAAATAAAAATAAAAATTATAAGGAAATGCTGAAACCAGTTTGGCTCAGTGGATAGAGCGTCAGCCTGCGGACTGAAGGGTCCCAGGTTCGATTCCAGTCCTAGGGGAATGTATCTTGGTTGTGTGCACTTCCCCAGTGGGGGGTGTGCAGGAGGCAGCTGATCAATATCTCTCTCTCATAGATGTTTCTAACTTTCTATCCCTCTCCCTTCCTCTCTGTAAAAAATCAATAAAATATATTTTTTAAAATTATAAGAAAAAAAATAAAATATTAAATCTAAAATCTAAAAAAACAGTCTTTCCTTCACTATGTGACAAAATGAGATCAGAGAGTCAGAAACCTGAAGTCAGACCACACTCATCCTTTGCTAGTTTATCCCACAAATGAGGAATGAGTGTGAAAATCGACCTTCATTTGAAAATTATCTTTTCAAGCAGCTATTATTTCCCCTTTTTCCCCCTTTTTAAAGGAAAGAAGAAAATATTGCTAAGACTAGGTTCCTGGGACCTCTTAACATCTGCTCTGGTCCTAGATAAAGCTGTCCACGTGGTGAAGAGGAAGGGGTGTGGGCTTTGTCAGGGACTCTAGAGGGATTTGCTGGACCACAGTGGGATGTTATGAAATTGTTTACTATGCAAATACACACGTCTGTCATTTTCATACTAATCCTCAGTTCTGGATGCTTATTACAATGATTTTTCTCATCATTCTTCTCATTTTAGCCAAGATTATATTCTACCTTAAGCAAAGGCAATTTAGCAGGACTTCTCAAAATCCTAGGATGGAAACAAGGAAGGGATATTCCAACACAGACTGTCTTTGGCTTCTGTAATATTAGAGAACCGTGTTTGTTTTTAGCCTGATTGCGAGACGGAGATGAGTTAATTCATTACATCTCATTATTGTTATGTTATTGTTGCTTCCCCTTCCCTGCCAATTAGATTTCCAAGTATTATTTCTTGTTCCTGACGTCACTGTCCTGTGCCCATCCTGTTCTGAAGTTGATTTGCTGCATTAATGTGTCCGGCTCAGAGGGCTCCTTGTAGTTTATCACTGGCCAGATAACCTGAGTGAGGCTGCCCACCCGCTGAGCCACCGAGAAAGGCGGAGGGGTTCCAGGGGACAGAGCTATGCAGAACTTCTTGTGTTGGCTTTTGAGAAAGTGCTTGGTCACATTGCAGAGAAACTGGAGTGGGAGGGGACTTCTGAAGTCATGTCCTCCAGCCTCCCACACAAGGAAGAAAAAGTCCTTCTCCATTCCTGACAGTCATCCAGCTTTTGTTGGCACCAGACTCAACAAATACATTCATCTGTGTCCTAATAAACAGCCTGGTGAAGGCAAACATTTTTGTGACACACGAGGAGAAAGGGAGTGGAGAAGATGGATAACTTTGAATACCTGTCACTCACTCACTTGCCTTCCTGACAATCTGTGAAATCGGTTTTATAATCCAATTTCACATATGAAGAACCTAAGGCACGTGGTGGTTAGCTAACCTGCCCACGGTCCCCTTTAGGAAGGGTTGGAGCTGAGAGTCAATCCGAGGTGAACTCTGGTAAGGAGCCACCCGCTTCTGGTTATATCAGTATCCTCCTCTAACCAGAGCAAGGGCATTCCTCTGATCCTGACGGCCCCTCTTCTGTGCTTCAACTTTATTGGTGGTCGCTCAGCAGCTCTACTTTTACAGAGGATCCTGGGGTGAAGTCAGTGACGTTCCTGCAGGGGCAGGAATGACGTGGTAGGAGCTTGGCAGTTTCATGGGAGGTTTCTCTGAGGAGCAGCTCAGAGGAGCCCTGTTCTAGCGAGCTGGCCTCTTCCTCATTGATAAAATGGGTATAGTGACATCTGCTGCTCTGAGCTATTGTGAAGACTGGAGAGAAAACCTGTCAGGATCTTGTAGATGGGAGGGCACCTGGTAGGCATTCACCAAAAAGCATGGATTTCTTTTTTCTGTTACGGTGTATCTGCATGTTCCCAGTTTTGTGGAGATACAATGGACACAACACATGTAAGTTTAAGTGTAATGATTTGATACATCCATATACTGAGAAACTAGAGGCACGGTGCACAAAATTCAGGTCAGCAGGATGGTCCCTCAGACCATCCTATGCCCTCTCACAATCCAGGACCCCTTGGGGGGTTTCCGATTGCTGGTTTACAGGCCTAAACCGGCAGTCGGACATGCCTCTGGCAATCCGGGACACTGCATGCACCAGTGACCATATTTTTCATACAGGTGAAAGGCATCTTGCTGTTGTATGGGCAGCTACATTTTTTGCCCTGATTATAGAAAGTACTACATAACATGGTCCTTCTGAAGCAGTAGTACCATTTTCCCCATCTTATGGTGGAAAAACTGAAGCAGAGAGAAGTTAAGTAATTGGCTTTGTCACACAGTTATAAGTGTCCGAACTAGGGCTGACCATAAAATGTGAAAGCCAGAGTGCATGCATGTCATCGCTGCATCATCCTGTTTTTTCAGTGTTAGAATAGCCTTGCCAGGTTTTAATTTTTAAATCTAAGAAACTGTTCCCAATACATAGGATAGGGTCCCTAGGCTTGGCCAGTGATCAGAGCTGATCTGTGGGGTGACTAGGGAGGTAGTCAAGGCCCCTTCTTCCCTCCACCCACCCCCGTCACCCACCTTGCTTGGCAGCCTGGCACCGCCCACTCACAGGCCCCACCCCCCACTGACCAGACGTTCTGCTAGTCGATCTACTAGTTTGATTTGCATATTAGGATTTTATGTAGATAAATAATTGCAAAAGGGTT
>PVJN01054900.1:0-13225 GCA_004026805.1 Lasiurus borealis | reverse complement strand
AAAAAAACAAAGATGTCCAGCTCGGTGCTGGTGGAGGTTGGGGGAGGGAGAAAGCAATTTGTCCCTCGCCTTTTGGCAGCCCGTCAGTGCGACTGACGCTCACTCAAAGAGGCAGCCTCGTTTTGTGAAGTTATTGCAGTGCCTTTGATCAAGGGGAAAAGCACATCCATTTCAATCACCGTAACGGGCCCGGCCGGCTGTCTGGCTGCCCGGCTGCCCACCGGGGTGACCAGCCTTGAGCCTGCGGACACATGGCAGCGCTTACCGTGTCAAACAAATGAGGGGTTCCTGACTGCCTCCCCAACCTTTGCTGAACTTCAGGGGCCTCTCACTTAGCAATTCCGCCCTGACTAATCGGGAAGTTCCTCTCCCCGCAAACACCACCTGGTCCGGCGTGGCCTAGCCCAAACAAAAGCTGGCCAACAGCTGTCTGTCATGCGGCAGCAAACACTTCAGAACCAGGAGGGCAGGGGTCAACCGCTCTCATAAGCAACACACTCAGAATTACACAAGCCTAGAGAAGAGGGGGGAGGGGGAAAGAGCTTTTGCCTCCTTCCTATGACCTTTACCCCATCTCGGCCCCCAACTCAGCAGAGAGAGGCCTGTTTTTCTCGCCCGGTGTATGAATTTTCAAATCTATATACAAAGATCGACTGCATTCTTTCCACTAGAATAAATACTGTAATAGAAAATTGAGAAGAGGGCTAATCAATTTTCAAACTTGGGGAGGTTCAACACAAGGTTTTCTTTTTCCTTAAGTGACATCGTTCATCAAATCTTGGGGAGACAGAGCCAAAGTGGAGGTGAGGAGGATGATGATGATGATAACAATGACGGATATTTATACAGCAGTTTATGTGCTTCAAGTGTTTTACATGCATTAACTCATGTAATCTTCCATACAACCCAATAGTAATACTTATTGATAGTAATAATAGTAGCATAATAATAGATATAATAATTATCACTCTGTATAATAATGGAGGTAATCTCCATTTTTCCCATAAGGATAGTATGACCCAGAAAAGTTCAGTGGCTTGCCTGAGGGGTTGGGGCTGGGAGTCATGCTTAGGCAGTCTGGTACCCTAACCACAGCACGAGGACCGGCGCACTAACCACAGCACTAGACTGCCTTCTGCCAGTCCACACCTCAGAGTCCCCTTCAAAACTGCCCATTCAGCCGAAACCGATTTGGCTCAGTGGATAGAGCGTCGGCCTGCGGACTGAAGGGTCCCAGGTTCGATTCCGGTCAAGGGCATGTACCTTGGTTGCGGGCACATCCCCAGTGGGGGGCGTGCAAGGGGCAGCTGATCGATGTCTCTCTCTCATAGATGTTTCTAACTATCCCTCTCCCTTCCTCTCTGTAAAAAATAAATAAAATATATTTTAAAACTGCCCATTCAGAGAACAGCAGAGTGTGGAGGCCTCTGAAGCTGGAGAGAGCTGAGCTTGCATCTCAGTTCCGCCACTCTGTGCCCGGCTGTGAATGGGGATAATAGCACCTACCTCGTAGGCCCCGGCTGGGGCTTAAGTGAGAAAACGACTCAAGGTTCGTTTTAATGCATGGCCCTCAGTCTTAGACAAACATTTGAATCCGCTGGAATTTCTAAAAATTCAAGGACCAACCGCTTTCCTACCACCCCACCACATTTCCTCCTAAGCGGGTGGTCAGTCTGAAAGCAGCCTTCCTCTGGGGCGCAGCCCCGAAAGGAGACCGAAAACCCAGGGACCCCAAGGCCAGCCCACAACCTTTGCCCCGCCAGTTCAGAATTGCAGGGAAGGTTGAACCCTCTGACAGCTTTGCTTCCGTCCATCTCCACTCTCTTCCACGGAGGAAGTCAAGGCACCAGGACCGTCCCCAACCCCCTGGCTGGCTCACCCCTGCCCAGGGACCTTCCCCACTTTCATGGACAGTGCCTTCTTCCAGCTGCCTCCCGCCCCACCTCCGGCCTCAACGCTGATGAAGGAGTAACCTGCCGTCCTGTTGTGCCCTGCTGCCTGTGGTAGAAATAGTCTGAGCCAACATCCACACGGCCAGTGTTACTTTCACACAAAGCTCTGGCCAGAGCGGGAGGAGAGGCGGGACCGCCTGAAAAGAAGCTTTAAAACCTGTGCGCACACAGACACATGAGTGCCTGCACGCACGTGCACGCACGCAGGCACCACACACTCACATACACACACACACACACACACATACACACACCACGTACTCCAAGCACCACAGTACACCTTGTACTCCAAGGGGTCCCTGCCTCATTGAGGGACTTGCGGGGTAGGCAGAGGGGGAGCAGAGAGCGGTAGCAATCAATAGTGAAGGGAATACCAGGGTTGCCCATGGAAACTGGCAAGGATAAGAAAAAATAATCATTTGACAGAAGAGAAAAATGGAGAGGGCCAGCAGGGAGGATGGGGACCAAGCAATGCCAGTTTCCTGGCTCGGACTTGCACACACCTTCTCGGCGCCCACTGCCAGCTGGCAGGCGGCAGCGTGGAGGGTCCAGGAGGGGGAGCGTGGGCACCAGAAGGTAGCACAGAGGGTGTCAAAGAGCCTCAGCTGTTTCCCAGAGAGCCGAGGCTCGGGCGGCCCTCCCGTGCCTGGCACCTCCTCTCGGCCCCGGGCCAGAGGGACTGGGCCCGGGCCTCACCTGGGTAAAGGAGCCATCCTCGCTGCATTCCGGGACAAACACCGCCTCCTGGGGCTTCTTGGCTTGCTCCAGGGCCTGAGCCCGCTCCAGGCGACACTTGCTCTGGCCAGCGTCTAGGAGAGGAGCGAGCAGATGTCACACTTCACTTGGATTCCGCACAGGCGCCCTGCAAGCTCATGGCTGCCCGGCCTGCGAGCCTGAGGACCCCGGGGGGATCTCTTGCATCCATTCTCACCACATCCAGTGGGAGCCCCCCGAGACCGGCTCCTCTGATGGCAGGCAGGGCCAGTGAGAGCATGGCTCATCCTTTCCGTCGGTGTTCTTAGAAAAGCGGGGGTTGTATTGATACAACATTCTACTTATTTTTTCTGCCAAATACCCCCCAAAACTTGTTCCACTCCTCTTATTTTTCACTGGGTTTATTGAAAAACATGCTAGCCCACGGGGCCTCCAAGATGTTTTCTAGCTCGAGAAGGGCAAGCACTTTCTTCAGGAAATCAGAGCCCCGAGAGGCCCAGACTCACAACCCCAAACATCTGCAGGGGGGAGGAAAGTGACATCAATTAGAGGAGCATCAGCTTGGAGACACCATAGGGGGTGCGGAGGATGGTGGCAAATCGGAGAGCGGGTTCCCTTTCCAGGAGGCAGCTGCTACTCCGCTCTAGCCGCGTGTTGCCTGGTGGGAGGGAACACAAACATGATATTCCCAGAGCTTCCAATGTTTTATGAGAAGCGCAAAAATCCAGATTTGGATGTTGAATCTCCCAGTTTTTAAATGTTGTCTCAAATGTTTTTAATATTTTTAAACAGGTGAGCAGACCAAAAAAAACAAAACAAACAAAAAAACCCCACCAGATCTCTTGGCCAACCATTTGGAACCCCTGTTCAGAAGCCAGCAATAATGTCTTGCTATTTTAAGCATCTCTATTTATAAAACAAAAATAAATAGCTCTAGCCACATAGCATCACATCCCTCTGAGCCCTAGCCTGTTCCAAAGACAGAAAAGCGCTCATTTCTTCAGGTAGACCTGTTCCCTTCGTATTCCCTGGTAGAAAGGGGAGAGGGGAAAGGATAGCAGACCAAATAAATAGACTCATTCTGAGATCCCCAACTCCCCCCCCACCACCACCACACCCTGCTAAGGAGAGGACCATGCAGGGAGCTGTGGTGCCCAAGCACCCCTCCTCCACTGGGCAGAGATGTACACAACTCACCTTTGCATCTGCCGCGATGGACCACACCGAGGGCTGGGTCTCTGCACTTGGCTCGCTGGTACTCGCACATGGACTCATAGGACCGGCCATCGGAGGCACAGATGGGTTTGGGTTGAGTCCTGGAGCAGTGGAGGTTGCACTGAGGGTCACGGTCACTTATGAGAAACTAGATTGGGAAAAAGTGAAAAGGCAGAGAGGTTACTCTTGCAAGAAAATTAGGGGCGAGCCCATGACTTACAACAGTGATGTACTTAGCAAGTCCAGAACAAACCCAAAGTTATTACTCGTAAACCCCGGATGTGGAAGGGAACTGAGCCGCCACGAAGTCTCACCAAGGAAGGCACCTGTGCCAGGTAATTCCCCGGCAGGATTTATCTCATCAATCCTCACAACAACCCTGTGAGATAGAAACCGTTTATGTTATAGATAAGGAAACTGAAGCTTAGAGAGAGGTAACTTGCCCAGAGTTACATACAGTGGTACCTCGAGATACGAGTGCCCTAACATACGAGATTTTTGAGATATGAGCCATCGAGCAAGCGATTTTTGCTTTGAAATATGAGCAACAGTTGAGATATGAGTAATCGCGCAGATCGGCCCACCAGTTTACTGCGACTCGAGCGTCTCATAGTTTCCCACGCCTCAAGGTTACGGAATGAATTAAACTCGTATCTCGAGGTACCACTGTAGTTGTAAGTGGTGCATTTGATTGGCCAGAAGTCCCACTGGAACATTCAGCCTTCCCATCCATGCAGGTCACGAGTCCTCTCTTTTGGTACTTCCCCAGATTAGGAACTCCCTAGCAATCTCTAAATTCCATCTTTGGATAGTTTTGTCTATTAGAAAGTAATATTGAGCCCCAAATCTATTACTCTTTCATTTCAGCCCACTGCTCTCTGGCAGAATACAAGCTAAATGATTTTCTGTGAGTAAGGGAGCTCCTGATTTTAAACATAACAATAATAATCCACTTAGAAAATGCTGAGTCAAACAGGTCTCTTTAGGACTTCTCAGACACCTTGGATACATTCTCATGCATTGTGAATCTCCAAGAGATACAGTAAGTTAAAGATTGCTGCAAATTATTTCCTATTCTTCCCATGGAGCTATAGAGTCTAATTCCCTCGCCATGAATCTGACTGGCCTCACTAACTTACCTACCCAATGCAATGCTGTGGCAGTGATGTTTGGGGATTTCCAAGCAAGCTCATACAAAGGCTTACCGCTTCCTCCGAGGCCTCTTGCAACACTCACTCTGGAGGAACCCAGCTGCCATGTAACATCCCGAGACGGCCATGCTATGAGGAAGCCCAAGCTACCATGTGGCGAAACCATGTGGAGGAAGAAATCCCCAGACAACCAGGCCTGGAGACATGTGAGTGAAGCAACCTCTCGTGAGTCTACCCCCAGTTACTGTCTGATTGCAACTAACAGAGATGAAAGGAAGTAACTGTGTGAGAGACCCCAAGTGAGAACTGCCCAGCTGATCCCATCAACCCACAGTACTGTGAGAGATAAAAATAAATGGTTGTTTTAGTCATTAAGTTTAGTGGTAGTTTGTTACATAGCAATAGATAACCGGGAAGGGGCATTTATGATGGTACATCTCCCAAACGTATTTAACCATGAACACCTTTATCAGTGAATCCTGTTTTCAGGAGGCCATACAATCCATGCGCTCCTTTTGAACAGCCCATAATTCGACAGCATGGCCCTTAAGAGCTGGGTCTCCTCTCAACCTCATATAGCACAGCCCTGGGCACAGTGAAGCCTCTTCACCAGTGTGGAGGGAGAAAATGGGTATCCTATATTGCATAGCAATGTCATGAGCACACCATTGGCTGCAGTGGTGCTAGAGTTGACTGAATGATCATACCAAGATCACAGGGTACGAACAGAAGGTGTGAACACAACCCCTGTTTCAGGTGTATCTGCAGGCCCTTTGAGTGAAGCAAAAAAATGAGAACTCGCTAACCCTTTTTCAGAACAGCAGAGGGAGGGCCAGCGGCAGTGCCATTTCAAGGGAGCACTGGAAACAGATGCCCCCTACTGGAAAGATTCCAAGAGAGCCCTAGCCTGTCCTCGAATGCACCAACTGCCTCCCAGCTACAAAACCTCCCACCCCAACTCACACCCCCACCTCCTGCCTGGTGCTGGCTGCTCAGCGCAGGGAGGAAGGGCTGAGGGCTGACAGCACCTCGCAGGCTTCATCAGGTGGACGTGCATCATGGCTCTCCCTTCAGAGACCCTGAGCTCCACACTCACAGGTTCAACCTAAGTCTTGCCCAGAACCCAAAAGGAAATGTCCTGGGAGTGTTTCATGAGAGAGCCTAGTGCTCCTGCATAAAGATCAGTAATATATCGAGTCGCATCCAGAGGAAGCCTGCTGCCTCCAGGCGAGCACACAGAGGAGGGATGAGCTGACAGGACAGCAGGAGGGGGCACACAATTCCCCTCAGGTCGCCTCTGTTTCAAACCTGAGGTGTCCCACCGGCCTTGGGGACCTTCACATGCTTTTCTGTCCTGTAGAAATCTAATCCCAAGGCCCCTCTCTGGCCTCAGCGCTTTCTGTTCTGTCCCCTCTTTGCTGGCTGCTGGCCAGGCACTGGCCTGCATTTTCCCCAGAGAAGCCGCACTGGTTCCACTTGCAGGCCTTCAGACACACTGCTCCTGCTCCCCTCTCTCCCATCCCTGCTTCAGACCTCAGCTCACGTCACCTCTTCTGGGAGGCCTTCCCTAACTCGCACAGGTGAGGATGGTCCCCCCTGTAATAACCTCTCACACCCCACTTTTCCTTCCTGGCTGTTAACACAGTTTGTGTGAGGCACTGATCGTGTGCTTTGACGAACAATGGAAATACCAACCCAGAGCCCCACATGACAAGGATACCGTCTATTCTGCCTGTGAACACACCCCCAGCACCGGAACCTTCTGGGCACGCCATTCTTGTGCGAAGAAGCATCGCTGCCATGGCATTTCCCACTCAGCATTAGCTCAGAACCAGTTGGTGCAGGCGACAGGCCTGGCCTACCAGGCTCCTGTCCCCCAGGGATCCCTAGGCCTCTTCTCCATCCTCAGGCTCTGAGCTTTCCCCCTCCCTCCCGAATTATACAGTGGGTAGCAGTGGGCACAGCTTCCTGCTTGGCTCCACCCCAGAGCTTAAGGTATCTTGAGGCTGAGAGATGTGTCTCTCCCACCCCGACCCCGGCCCCTCTGCTACTACAGCCCCCAGCCTCCAACCGACTGTGCACAGGGAAAGCATGGGACCCAAAGGTCCAGCTGAACACGGCACAGGACACAGGAGGCTGTGAACAGCAAAGCTGGCCTCCCTTCCTCCCTCAGTTCGGCTCCCTGAGTCCCATTCCTAATCTGTCTGCCACCTAGAATGCAGCCAGACCTGGCTGCGTCATTCTCCCTGGTGAGCGGCAGACGCCAGGCCAGACGGCGGGAGCCACGGTCCTCACACGCAAGGCTGGCCCAGAGCAGGCGAGGGCACTGCTGTCGTCACACCACCCACTCCTTGCCCATGGAAGTCAGGGCTACTTGCACGAAATAACGCACTGATTCTTAAGACCTATTTGTCAGTTTATTTTGCCATGGGAATCAGCAGGAGCCGAGGAACAACATGCCCTCTGTTCTCATGATCACACGAGGATGGAAATGTATGTACCTTCCAACGCCTAGGAAAACCAAGGGACCCGTCCTTAGTCACAGGGACCTGGAAGCCAGACCTGAAGTCTGAAGAGTAATTATAATCAAAGCTGATGATTTTATATTACTTATAATATACTAACAAATGAATCTCCATAATCACCCTCTGAGGCAGGGTATGTTATGATCTTCATTTTACAGATAAAAAACTCAAGCCCAGAGGAATTAGGCAACTTCTCCAAGATTACACAGTATGTCCATGTCCATGCTAGGATTGATACCCAAGGCCTGGCTCCAGAACCATTCTTCTAACCACTGACCCACACTGCCTTTCATTATGACAGAGTAACACTGCCAAAAACAACTCTGGCCCAATTGCAAAACTGATTCACAAAATCAAAAACTGTTAGTCAAGAACCCACTGTGTGCCAGACACTAACCTGAAGATCTAGAGAGGACAGCCCTGCCCACTTTAAGCCTAGTGTGAGACGCTCCTCAGAGGGGTCTCGTTCATCTTAAAAACAAACAAACAGGAATCAAAAAAGAGCTTCTTTTCATACTCCAGGAGGTTACCCTGTTGTCTCCTCCGCAGCTCACAGGGGATGACAGCTGCAGGCGTCACCATGGCATTGAACTACAGGCCATAAATTCGGTTTGGAAACGGCCTTCTCTGGGCCAAAATAGGCGTCACATAGTCGCCAGAAAGCAGCCTAATAACTAGGGGAACACTCTGTCTACAGCAGACAGGTTACAGAGCTTCAGAAGAAGCCCCTCACACATGGACATCCTTCTGGCTTCAACAGCCTCCTAAGAGGTCCCAGCTGATCCCTGAGGCCAAGTGAAAAAGTTCTGGGACAACACAGGGCCCTGGCCAAAGACCACTTCAATCAACTGTGGCGTCTTGTTTTCGTCTGTTTTAGGAACTGAGTGTGTTTGTGATTGTTTAAAAAAAAAAAAGGCAATGAGTTCTATAAAGTGGAGTTTGGGTAGGATGACTATACCCTCATAGTTATCCTATCAAAACCTCCAGGGCCCCAGGGGGATTACTGTGGGTCCACAAACACTACTTATTCAGCCACCCATTCATCTGCTTTTGTCCTCAGCAAGAGAGTTCTGTGAAGAGCCCAGGACTGCAGGAGGCGTGGGAAGCAGACCAAAACCAACATAGGCCTGCCCTCCATGAGCTTACACTCTAGGGCAGACACACAAACAAGATGACATGGCAAGGGAATGGGACACTGAGGGACAAGAGAGGATGTAATCCTAGGGTCTCTGCAATGCTACAAAGCCACACAGTTCTCAGAAGTTTCTATGGGGATGGCCATGTCCTACATCTGGGCTGTCCCAATGGTAGCCACAAATCACATATGGCCATTAAGAACTGAACTATAGCTACTGCAACTGAGGGACTAAATTCTCAGTTGCATTTAATTTTAGTTAACTTACATTTGTATAGCCATATGTGGCTAGTGGCTGCCATATTCAAGAGCACAGTTTGAGAGGGGAAGAGAGATAGGTCCATCCTCACTGGAATTTCAGATTGAATTGAGGGGTCAGAGTGGGGGGAGGAAGAAGCAGATCCTGATGATAATTCCCACATTCTGAAACTGGACATGAAATCAGTTCACTGCTTATTGGATCAACCGCAGGACAGCCCAGGAGTTGGTCACAGTCCACCTGAAGCCACAAGGTAGATGTTTCCTTCTCCACTGCAGGACCCAGGAGGTACGGGCTAGAAGTCTTCAGCACCAGCATGTGGCCTGGGTCAGTCCTCTCAGCGCGCAGACAAAACTCAGTCTGAGTCACCCTGCCGAGACCCGAGCCTCCGAGCCACAGAAGTCTGCTGTGGGCTCAAAAGCAACTGCAGTTGGTGGAAATTTTTGGTGTTGGGCAGAGGCGAGCGAGCAGTCTCCCCAATGAGGCAAAGGCTGAGCCATCTCCCTCTGGGGGAAAATAGTATTTTCATTAAAATCCTCACATACATTCCCTCCCCTCTTCCTAACCAAAAGACAACAAAAACAAAATAATTATGTTAAACATGATTGCGTAATAAGGAAACCAAACAAAAGGGGCTGAGACAACTGTGCATTCGCAAGCTTCTCCCGCCCTCTCTCCTTGGGGAGTGAATGATTCCAAAGCAAACACACATTTTGTGGTCTGCTCACATTTGTAAAGTAGGACAAGCACTTGAAATACATATAAATAATCCATCCTTCCTACTGGAGTAGCAAGCTACCGAGGGGGGCATTCTTCACCAAAGAAGAGATGGGGATAAAGGAAATCAGTGTTAGGCCAACAATCCCTTCTGTCTGAAAGGCACACCCGCCAATCCGGGCCCTGCAGCCTCCAGCAGAGCAGAAGGCAAACCCTGCCACAGCTTTTGCTCCGAGAGACCACTCCAATACCACAAGCTGTGTTAGGTTTGACTGACTGCCAAGTTTCCATGACAATATAGGGAACAACAAAGGCAGCCGAAGGTTCCATCTGGGAGATGTTTGATTCTTTGCAATATGGAGTTGGTTTCACGGTCTTCACTTCTACCTGTGCCGTGCTGACTTAACCTGCATCTAAAATTCTACACGGGCATTTCTCTGGTAAGGTGAGCTATCTCTGCATGTTTCCCAGGTGTAGAACTTGGCGTAGGGAGCATAATAAGCAACCAGCCGGTGGCCCATCACTGTGAGACAGCCACAATTTGGAGTCGCAAATAGTCTTCCTCTTTGTGATATCAGACTCAAAAATCACATCCCAAACTCAACTAATTTGAGGGGGTTTTGTTAATAAATTCATATAGAACACAGCTTTAGGCACTCACTTAGCTATTGCCGGAAAACAAACCAACCCTAAAGGTAGTGGTGTCAAACAATGATTTATGATTTCTCTCAATTCTCCAGGTTGGCTGGGCTCAGCTGGGAGCCTCTTCAGCTCCACATGGTGTCTGCTGAGATTACACTTGGCTGCATTCAGTTGGGAGCTTGGCTGGGGCTGAAACATCATGAAGACTTTACCCTCTGGCTCAGTTGGGGTGGTGGAAATGGCTGGGCCTCTCTCTCCAGCTGGCTTCCCTCTTAGCCATGATGACTTTATTCAGTCCTTTATCTCTTGCCGAGATGTTTGACTCTTTGCCCTCAACCTTTCTTCCTCAGTCAAGTTCAGATTCCATACAACCACTGAGGTTACCATCCTAAAAAAGCAAATGCTTTCATGTTTTAAACACCACCACTAGTTTCCTTGAACTTGCAGCTGCACTGTGCTCATACTTCTATCAAAGCCTCTACATACGACATTATCATTCATGTGTTTACACGTCTAGGAAAGACTCTCTTATTCCTCTTTCTATACACAGCAGTTGTTCAATACCTATTTGAAGAATGAATGGGTGACTATCAAACCTTACTTAACATATATCCTCGATAAGAAACTCCTTCTTTTTTTATCACTTAGTATGAAAAGAGATATTCTTTGTCCAAATACCACCAAAGCTTAAAGTGTTCAAATGCAGTAAGAAAAGCAATTTGTTCCTTTTTGCTTTTCAAGGAACATCTATTAGATAAGGAAAAACATAAACACCATATTTTTCCCTTGAAGTAAAATTGGTGAAGAGAATGTACCAAAGTGGCTGGGACAGTACCTATATACCATGCACATCATCTCTAAGTCACATGGAATTCCCTCCCCAGAGGGCTGGCTCAGTCTCAAAGCCGCCTCCCACAGCCCTGCAGGGAGCCTTCCCACCACCCTGCAGACAAGTCTTGTCACCCATCCGTCAGGCAGTAATCTGAGATGACCGGGGTGGCTGAACTGAACTGAGTATAATGGAACAACCAATGAGATTAGCACCCTGGTTCTTCTGACAGCTACCATATGCATGCACTCCAGTAAGAACAACAGCCAGATAATAAAATGGATTTATTTGTAAGTCAGATTTTTCACACACTGAATTCATTTTTTCCCTGAGAATTAAGGTTGTAAATAATGGTGAGCTTCCCAGCTCCATCCACAAATGCCTGTTTGGAAGGAATGGGGAGAAGAATGTGTGCCTATTGTGTAGGGAGCAGACACAGTAAAGAACCCTGGTGCCTGGGCTTCCAGTGGGGCAGAATTCCTCAGCCCCATTGCCCTGTCCTGCCTGCCTCCGGACCTGGCACGTGCTGGTCCAACTCCCTGGACGGTGCGTCCATCTCATAGGCTCCCATTCACCCTCTGATCTCAGAGCACATGCCGCTTCCTTGAGGCGTTTACTTCCCAAGGAGGCCGGGACTCCTTCGAGGAGCCTCCATACACTCTCTGCTCTCCTCTGTGGCCTTTGTCACACTTGTAATTAAATGACTAATTGTTCCATTATGTTTCTTGCTCATCCTCCCCACTAACCCATAAACGCCCTGAGGCAGGAGCCAAGATCTGCAGAGTGCCACATTGACGGATCCCCAGTGCCCAGCAGGGCCTTGCCCCAAGGGGTGCTCCATCAGTGTTGACTGAGAGGAGGAGGAGAAAACCGAGGCCCAGCCAGGTTGAGTGAGCAAGTGGTGGTGGAGTGAGCCTTCAGCTGCCTGTAAAGGCCCAGGTTCTTCCTGCTGCAGCACACGCTTCCGCGCAGGCGGCCAGCCCTGAGCCCCGGAGCTCGGGCGGGCACTGCTGTCCAGGAGCGGAGGGGGCTCTGCTCTTAGCTCTGGCGGTGGCCCCTCCAGTGGACAGGAGAGAAGAAGGGCTCTGCGAGCCGAGAGAGCTTCCTAAGGGAGGGATACTTTTCCCATCTTGGTTGTAAGTCCAAGTGCAGCTCAAGTTTTGTTTTGTTTAATATATTTTCATTGATTTCAGAGAGGAAGGGAGAGAAAGAGAGACACTCAATGATAACAGAGTCATTGATCAGCTGTCTCTATCATGCTCCCCACTGGGGATCAAGCCCCCAACCCAGGCATGTACCCTTGATCAGAATCGAACCCGGGCCCCTTCAGTCCATAGGCTGAAGTTCTATCTACTGAGCCAAACCAGCTAGGGCCCAGCTCAAGCTTTTAAACTCAGAAACTACAAAGCATTTCTGGGAGGTAACGTCGCTGTTGAAAGGGGTATTGGGGGGAGGCACTCCTGGAGCCTGCACCTGGAACAAAAGGGAGAAAGCACATTCTAGACATTGAGCTGCGGCCTCTGGACACTGCTTCCTCGTCTGCAAAACTCTGTCACTTGCTTCCTCGTCTGCAAAACCAAACTGTGGCCTTTTCCTCCGGGGCCGCTCCTTTGGGAACGAAGAGCAGTTTCCCATTAAACCATCACTCACCCAGCCACTATCTAATCCATCATCCGCACTGAGAACCCACATCCCTGCTCCTGCCAGCTCGCTCTCACCCTCCCCTGACCCCGCAGCCACTGCATTTACACAGGTGCAAAGGGGCGGCCAGCAGGGCTGGAGTGGGGCTCCTGAAGATGGAGGAGGGCAGATAAGGGAGGTCAGAGGGAAGGCGCAATCCGTACCACACAGCTCTGCTCTTCCTCCACACACCTCCACGGCCGGTCTGACAACAGCACGCCGATTAAAGGGCTTTTCACGCCGCTGAGGGAAAGCAGACGGCCCCCTCCAGCTGTTCGGCAGCTGGAACCACTTCTGTTGTTTTAGCCAGGAGAGGCCTGACCTTCGTCACCCCTCCCATCCCCTCTCTAAGGGAGGAATTTAGTGGTCACCTACCCCAACCACCCAACTTTCCTCCTCCACTGTG
>PVJN01054899.1:0-13257 GCA_004026805.1 Lasiurus borealis | reverse complement strand
CAGGGTGTGGTTGAGCTTTCAGGTGACCCGTAGGATTGGGGATAGACCAACTTGGAATTGACAGTGTTGGTCCATCTGTATATTCGTAGTTTATTTTTTTTAATATATTTTATTGATTTTTTACAGAGAGGAAGGGAGAGGGACAGAGAGTTAGAAACATCGATGAGAGAGAAATATCAATTAGCTGCCTCCTGCATGCCCCCTACTGGGGATGTGCCCGCCACCAAGGTACATGCCCTTGACCGGAATTGAACCCAGGACCCTTCAGTCCACAGGGCAACACTCTATCCACTGAGCCAAATTGGTTTCGGCTCATAGTTTATTTTTTTAGACCCAAAAGTGGATACCTAGATTAACCTTCTATTGAATTTCATCTTGTTACAGTTTGCCAAAGAACAGCACATGGGTTTCATTTCAGAGACGAGCCCTGATCGGTGATGGCTGCCTGGACCACTGTGATGAGAATAATTCTGTGGCTTTGTCCAGGTTCAGGGAATGGTTGCTTAGTGACATCTGTAATGGCTAGAGAATAGAAGAATTCAAGTACATGTGCATAAATGATTCTGGTCAGCTCCTCTTCCCCGAGTTGTGTCCTCCATAAATGTGATCAGGAAGCTCTCAATGTCCATATTCAAGTCACTGATAAAAGTTGATTGAGAAATCCTTGGCTGGGTGGCTCAGTTGGTTGGAGCGTTGTCTGTATACCGAATGGTTGCGAGTTCAATTCCAGGTCAAAACACATATGGGAGGCAACTGACTGATGTTTCTCACATCTCTCTCTCTCTTTCTCTCTTTCTCTCTCTCTCTCTCTCTCTCTCTCTCAATCAATCAATTTTTAAAAAACCAACACATCCTTGGGTAAGGATTAAGAAAAAGACATGTCACTTGAGATAGATCCAAGAGCAGTGCCATTAGGTGCAGTTTTCAGATTGACCTGGAGTGTGGCATTGATAGACAACCACTGGATACTCATGACTGTCACATTTAGCATTCCTTTTTGAATTCATTCCAAGACACACTTTCCCATTTTGTGTCCAGAGAGTTTTCTGGTAAAACCATCACCTGATAGGACAGAGGAGGGTGCATCTCTCTTTCATCCATTCCTGAGGTACATAAAGGAGAATGTTGAGAAGTGAAGGGATCACAGAACAGAAGAGAGAAGCCCGCCAGTGTAGGACCTCGGGGATCCTGTTTTGAGAGACCAGCTCCTGGTCTCTCTTCCTGTCCCAAGTGAATGATGAGTCTCTTTGGGAAAATGAACAGTGATGGTTAGGCAGAACATAACCAGAGCAGCAAACCGAAAACAAACCAAAGGACACATTCTATTTCAAGCAGCTCATACTTTTATCATAAAATACAAACTTTCTAAAATTAAGTGTCTTACTTCTATTTTACCAACAACAACAAAAACAAAAATCACTCTTGTTAGCTAAATACAGGTGCATAAGTAGTTGAGCAAGTGAGTATGATGCTGAGGGGGACGGGGTGTGGTTTGGGCCACGTGTGTGAGTGTTGGTCAACAGATGAGTCTGGTCTTGCTGTCTTCTGTCTGCGACCTGGTCGGAACCTTGGCTTTCCAAACTCCTACCAAGTTGTTGCAGCAGCCAGAATTCCAGAGCCCTTAGCCCTGACCCAGGGGCTAAGGCAGGAGGAGGAGGTCTAAAAATTGATGCCATTCCCACTGGAGGAGAAATAGGGGCTATTCAGCAGGGGCCCCCCAGACGACGAGCCGAACCTGGAAGAGAAAGATGATGGATGTCAAGATGAAATTCGCAATGTTGGAGGAGATATTAGGAAAAGTAATATTTTAATTTTGTGGCTGTCAAAGACTATCACAATCATGACAGGCTTGGAGGCTAAAAGCTCTAGCATAATAAAAGTGCTGTGGCTGTGGGAAAATAAAATATGAAACAGATACAATTAAGAGGACAATATAGAGCTTTTTCTGCCACTTAGGTCAGGAAGCTCCCAGCAGTCTGTAGGGATTACTTCTATGAAGCCTATGCTCTCACCATGTACAGAACCACAAAGTAGGGTGACTCTCTGAATCTGAGCGCCTTCCTTGTGGTCCTGCAGCCACTTGACCTGCCTTAAGAGGACCAGCTGTGTCTTTTAGGAAATTCCACAACAACAGAGAAATCAGGCCACATCCCAGTCCCAGAGTGAGATCAAGAGTCCAGACAATCCCAGGGCTCCTCCCCTCATCAGCGCCAGGCTAACCCAGGCTCTTGGGTTCAGAACCAGTTCAAGAAGTGAGCAATGAGACATCACCGAGTGCCTAGGAGTTTGCTAGACCCTGTGGGAAGGAAGAACCAAGAAGATTGGAGCCTCACTCTTCAAGAGCAGAAATACGCACACATATGCTTTTTCTTCCAGGTGTAACTCAATCGAGAGTTCAAAAGCCATCTCCTCCGTGAAACCTCCCCTGCCTGTTCCAGATGGAATCATTTACTCACACTTCTGGGATCCTATTGCAATTTCGGCACCCATCTGCTAGGATGCTTTGGATGAATGGGGACAGAGCTCAGTAGGAATTGCAGCAGAGCAAATGACTAGATTTAGTCTAATCCAGGGATTCTCAGTCACTTTTCAGCCGGGTAGATGCATATTACAGGAGATGCGCATGTTTATGGCACTGCGCCATGAATTGACAAAACGACAAAGGCGGAGCGGGGTGGAGCGGAGTGGGAGAGAGGAGCAATGGGAACAAACCGCATTAATTTGTAATGCCTCAGCTTCTATCAGTGTCTGTTGCTTGCCAAGTGTCCCTGGACAACTAGGCTTCAGATTTTGTTTAATTCCCTTCTCACTAAAATAGATTCGTGAGAGCAGGGACATTATCTGGACTGCCCACCCTTTCAGACCCACAGCCCAGCCTGGGACCTGGCACAAGGCAGGTGCCTGATAAGCAATTAATGCTGGCAGTAACCGCACCACTTTTTCTCTCTTTCACAAATCATTTGGAATATAAATGATTGGCAGTGATGTTACTATAGAGATACCATGGATTCTATTCTGATTTATAAAATAAAAGCCATCACCAACATTTCACATTTAATAACTCCCAGGAACAAATTACTCAGGACACACCTAGCATCTTAGGTTGCATCTAGGCCCTTATCATATTAGGATCTTCTGGTCAGGTCAACTGCCAAGGGCATGGACTGGGCAGGATGAACACTAGAGGGCCAGGAAGAGAGGTAGCCCATGTGGAGAGGTAGTCCACTTGGAGAGTTATCAAGGAATGCTTCCTGGAGGAAGAAGGTAGGCTTGACCTGCCTCTTGAGCATGGTGACCTGTCCTAGTTTGCCTGAGACAGTTTTTATGCTTCTATTTCTAGTAAATTATTATTTATGCTCCTTTAACTCAATATTGTTGTTTGAGAGATAAGTTTGTGTGGCTACTTAATAATTTGCATTATTAAATATGCAAATTGATTTGACCAAGTGGGAGCTCCCTTGCTCCTTCCCTGAGAACATGGAGCCAGCCACCTGCTCCTTCATCTCCCTCTTCGTGTGGTTTAGTCTCTTGGTTCTCTCCTTTGCTCCTGACCCAGAGGGAGCGCTGACCCTCCTTGTCTCTGAGACTAAACTCTTCACCTGTGTCCTGGATCTTTTCCTGCCAAGAGCAGCCTCTTTTAGACCTTGTTCCATCTGGGAACCATTGGAAGCCCCCAACGCAACACCACTGCTGTACTCAATGCTCCCCTCTAAAGTGCCTTCATCTTGTTTTCATCTCCCTGTGACTCCTCCTTCTCTGCCCCAGGAAATAATTTGGCTTCCTGCACTCCACACTCTCCTCCATATTTTCTCCCACCTCATGCGGCTGTGCCTTAGACCCTTTGCTGGTTCCTTTACACCTCCACAACCTCTCCACATGCTAGAGGCCCCAATCCTGTCCTTGGGCCTCCTCTCTTCTCTACGTACAAGCACTCCCTGGGCGATCTCATCCCATCCCAAGCATTTAAATGTCATCTATATGCTAATGACTCCCAGGTTTCTATTACCAGCCACAGCCCCTTCCCTGAGCCCCAGACTCACATATAGCCATCTGCCTCTCCCGGCTCCACTCACATCTCAGATTTCGCATATCCCAAACCAAACTCTTGATCAACAGATCTTCACGGTAGCCTTCTTGACCTTGGCTGTTTGGCATCGCCACTTATCTAGTCATTCAAGTTATACATGGCCTCAAGCTCCATTCCTCTCTCCCACATTCCACAGCCAACCATCACTAAGTCCTTTCACCAAGACAATAAACACTCCAGAGCTTTCAGTCTCCTGCCCCACTGTCACTGCCTTGGTCCCCATCACCAGCACCTCTGCCTCAGACAGCTACCAAAGCTTCTCTCCTGCACCCCTGTGACAGCTCTGACCACACAGTCCATGCTTCATACCTCAGCCCACGTCTTCTTCTCTAGATAGAAAACGAGAGCATGTCCTCACTGGTTTGAAAGTCCTAGTGGTTTCCTACTGTTCTTAAAAAACCTCCATACCATGCCTACAGGTCCTACCTAGTCTGGCCCTGGCTACTCCTCTGATTTCAATTCTGCCCACTCGCTCTCTCCCACTCGTTGTGCGCCAGCTGCAGTCCCCTGTGGGGCTACTGACTTTCCCTGCTCTCTGCCCAGACTGCTCATCGCCCACATACCTGCCTGGTTCAGTCTCTCACTTCATTTAGATCTCAGCTCAGGAGACTTCCCTCCATTCCCTCTCCCATTAACCCCGGCACCTGGCCTGTGTGCCGCTGGTTTATTTCCTTGCTGCCTATTTCTCCCCTTGGAATGAGACAAGGAAAATGTTGTCTTGTTCACCCCAGTAACCAGTGCCTAGAACAGTGCTGGACACATAAAAGATGCTCAAGAAATATTTTTGAATGAATAAATTGTTCCTCCTGGGGACATAGTCCTACATGCTTCACTTTTCCGATCTCACTCTACAGGTCTTCCCTGCCCAGAGCAGCCTCCAGTCCACCCAGCTGACTGCCACCACTCCTGCCACTCTACACCTTTGCCCACCATGTGTCCACCTGGCACCAGGCTTCCTCCCACTTCTAAGACTGTTTCTTCCTAAGACTCCTGCTCACTCCTTTTCCTCTCCCAGCCCCTGTAGACAGCCAGCAACCGGGTCTCAACCCTCTACTCTTACTGCTCTGAAGAGTGCTAACTGATGAGACCACAGTATCACGCTCTCTTCCAAGTACATACAGCCAGTTTTACAGTGATTCTCTCTTCCTTTGAGCCCAGAGTCACAGTGTGGAATATGGGAAATTTGCTGGCCTGCCAGTAGTCTGTCCTGATCCCTCTGCCTTCTCATCTTCTCTCACCTCCAGGGAGCCGAGAACCTCTCATACAGATCCCTACAGTCCAGACCACACCCCATCTCCCCTCCTGTTTCTCTGCCCTCTACCCATCTATTCATTCTGATATGCATCAATCTGCATCAGATGCCCAGGTCTAGCAGCTAGGAGCCTTTAGGAATGCAATCCCAGCCTCCTTTTTCCAGTCCTATTTTCTATCTTTTTCAGGGATGAATCTAATCATTCAGACGCCTTTATTGCCTAGGCCTCAAGCTTGCTACGCACCTTGGAATCTAGGGCCTCAATTCTCCGGTCTGGAGTGCCCTTTTCCAATCGCTGTTCACTGTCTACCGACAACGATCCTGCCTCGTCCTTGGGTCACTTTGGTGGTCTTCACTTTGTCACAGCTCTAACGTCACTGTGCCCATGTCTCACGCACTGTCAGCTCTTGGAAAGGGGAAACTATGTCCCAATCACCTATGCCTCCCCCAGGCTAAATTCATAGGAACTATGTCAATTAATATAGAGCTTTTTGATATGCCCTACAAGAAAGCGGGAGTGAAGGAGAGAAGTGGGGGAGGGAGAGAAGAAAAATGGGGAGCAAAGGCAAGAAGGAGAGAGGGGAAAGGGAGGGAGGAAAAGAGGGAGCAGAGAGAAGATGAAAGAAAAAAGAACAAAAGAAAGCAAGAGAAAAACAGGGTTGTGGGGTTTGGGTTAAAACAACACCATGGATTACCCTTTTGGACATTTCCGGGCACCCTTGGAAATTAAATGACCTGAGAATTCCAACAGTTACCAAATATGTTTACCTCTGTTTCACACAGCTTTCCCCAAACACATCTGACTACAGAAACCTCTTTCTAGCATTTATTCCTCTAAATGAGACACTGGGGAAAGCGCTGATTCAAAAGGATGAGAGTTTGGGGACACATATCCACACTACCGTTTGGCCCTCCTTCTCTAAACCGAGCTCCTCAAACGGGGCACAAGCTTCCAGGGTGTGCCGGGGAGACTCGGAATCATAGGAGCCATCTGCCCGCCTCTCAGGACGACCCTATCAGTTGAAGATTTGCTGAGTGGGAGTGAGCAGCTCAGGGTTATTACATTAAAACAACAAACAGAGTTGTATGACCTAACCAGCATGGAAAATTTGTGTGGCATTTTCGGCCAACAGGTCGAGTTTGTGTTGGCTCTTTGCCCCTAAATCCCTCTCCTCTGCTGTCCGGGGTACTTGGGTGGGCAGGCGTGGGCAGTCCTGATAAGCCATGGAAGATCCTTCGGCAGGGCCTGCTGCGAAGTCAATGGGATGTTCTGGAAATTAGCCTGGTCAGGAGCTCAGAGGGCAGTGAGTGGGGAAGAGCTCTAAGAGGATTACCTGGCCTCCTGTTGTAAACCAAGGGAACTGGTAAAGGCAAATGTGCCGGGTCCACCACCCGCCGCCTGCTGTGCCGGGTGTCACCACTACGGGCAGTGCAGTGCAGCTCCAAAATGAAGTGGGCCAACAGAGGCCCATCAGGCCCCAGACCCTGCTCGACTCCACCACAGGCCCTTCCAGGATCCACGGGGCATCCAGAGCGAGGGCATCCCCGGGCAGTAAGGCCCCGGGGACTCCCCTCCCCTGCCCAGCAGCTTTCTAGTGACAGGCTAGACTCTCAGCGCAGGCCAACGACTCACCCATATGGCTGGGGGAAGAGGAACTGCGGCCCATCTCCTGCCATGGGGGAAGAGTCTCGGGGGTTGGTGGACAGCTTCGGAGGTGTCCTCTGAGGGTACGGGTAGTTGGGCTGGACGAAGGGGATGTAGCTCAGCAGAGGGGTGTAGGAGGAGCGAAAGATCTGCTGTCCCATTTGCACTGGGTTGTACGGTGTCACCTGCAGGTCAGAGAAGAGAGAGGGGTGAGGTCCTGCAGAGCCCACCGCTTCCAAAACATCACTCCCCCAACCCTTACCCTAACCCCAGCCCTATTGCTCAACCCTGTGCCTCTCAGGCACCATGTTGGAATGGTAGAAGCTCAACTTGTGTACATGACCTTGCTAAGCGACTAAAGTTAGCCATGCCTCAGTTTCCTCATCTATAAAATGGGCACCCTACTCCTTTGAATGGGGACTGAGTCAGCTGATGTAAGTAGAGAGTCTGAGACATACTAAGTAGCAAATAAACATTTCCATTCTCTTCCCTACATCCCTTTTCCCCTTTTGGCAATAACCATTCTCAAAGCCCCTTATTCATCTTTTAAGTCTTACGCTATCTCGAAAAAAGCTGTTGAGATTGAAACATTCCTGGCTTCTAGCTCAGGCCCTTAACAGAGTCCAAGTATACGACAGCTCGCCCACTGGGAATTCCTGTGCGGGGTGCTAGAAAGGTTCTATATCCGCACTGCCTACCGTGGCAGCCACCAGCCATTTGTGCCAGCTGAGTACTTGAAATGTGAAAGGTGCATAAGGACCTGAGTTTTTCACTTTACTTAATTTTAATTGATTTAGATATAAGCAGCCACACATGGCTAGTGGTTTCTATATTGGACAGTGTGAGTCCAGGAGAAAGGGCCAAAAAAAGGGCAATGGAATTCAGCTTCCACCCTAGAACAAAATAGGAACTCAGTGGGGTTTGGGAGACCACCTGGAATACACTCCCACCAAAAAGGGGGCTCCTACAATCATGCCCCTGGCAAGGCAGGAACCCCATCTGTCTTACTTCCTAATATAGCTTCAGTCCAAAGATAGTGCCTGGCACACAGTAGCTGCTCAGTAAACATCTGTTGAGTGAATGCAAGAAGGAAAGAGAGAGGAAGTGGCGGGAGGAAAGAAGAGACCACTAAGTGTCTGCTTCGACACCTAAACTGACACGGAGTTCATGGCATCCTGAGCGCTGCACTCCACCACTGACGGTTCCAAAGATCAGGGAACCCTCCCTCCCCTCTGAGAGCTGAGTCCACCCTCCTGAGTGCTCAGACAAGCTGCTTCCAAACTGGGGGAGCTGCCGGGCCTCTATTTCAATAGCAAGAGCCTGGGGTCCAGGCTGCTCAGGGATTCAGCTCGTGGACAGCCCTCTCTCTCCCTGCGCAGCCTCATCTAATGCACCTTTCACAGAGGTTGGTGCCTATTGAGTGCTTACGGCGTGCCCTTCCTATGGATTCTCTCATTTAAACCCCAACCAGCCTGTGAGGTAAGGACCACTCATATCCCCATTGTGGAGACAAGGAAACGGTTCAGAGAAGTTAAACTGCTTGCTTAGTGTTTTGTACCTCTGTGCTTGCGCCTCCGAAGCCCTGAGCCCTCCCCATATGTCCCCCAGTGGATGTATAAGATCTGGTGAAGCTGGACATAGGCACCAAACCCCCAAGACGATGAGCTAAAGGTCAGAAAGATTTGAGAGCTTTCAGAGAGAAGCCAGGAAGGCACCTCCCAGGTCAGCAGATAATACCCCTGGTTTCCTTAGTAAGCGGAGAAGGGGGACTTGGAAGGAGATGGACATGAGAGATAAGCTTTATTCAAAAATGTGCCCCTAACCACATGTAACTGATAAAGGCCATAAAACAGAGCTGTGTATATATACTGCTCTGGAACTGCGTGCATGACAGACGCTTTGCTGACAAAAGCCGTGAAAGAATAGTGCACCCAGAAGGCCACGTTTGTACAAAGGCGTTTGTATCAATAGACATCACGGGGAAAATACCCAAGGAACCAGTATCAGTGATTGCCTCTACGAGTCATGTTCTTGTATCACCTTCTCAAGTATATGCATTTACATAACTTTGTCAGGAAACGTTCTCTTTGGAACTAGGGGGATGGTATCACCGCTTGTGAGGTGGCTGAGACTCTCTGAACCAGACTACCTCTCATCTCCGCATCTGAGGATGCAAAGCTCCCACTGATGAAAAAGCAGCAGTCCTGGTCCACAGGATAAAGTAATCTATACCTGTGTTCCTTCTCTACCCTCCGGAACATTCAACATACTTCAGGTCAGAGGTGCAGTTTGCAGAAAAAGGGTGGGACTCCCTGGGGCGAGAGGAAAGGCTGAGGAGTCTGTGAGCTGAGTGTGGGGCTTGTCTACCTGTGTGTGAGGTGCAAGGCCAGCCCGAGCATGCAGCAGGTTCCCAGCTTCTTTCCTCACACCCCATCCCCATCCCAAGACGCTCAGCACCTCTGGGCACACTGCTTTGTGTCTGGTGCGCACACAGCTCAGTGGCATGTACAGAACTCTATCTTTGTGGCTCTGTGTTTGTATTTTTGTCTCTGCCGCTTTGTTTTGATACTGTATTTCTCTATATGTATGTCTAAGAGGCAGTAAACACCAAGATTGGGATCGCAGACCTTGAAGCCAGGCTGCCCAAGGTCAAACTCCAATTCCGCCATTGTGATACTGCCAAGCAGATATTCACCCCAACCTTCCTAGGGGAGTAGGGGGTGCCAGATTTTGCAGAAAAAAAAAAGCACAGGGCATCCGGTGAAAGTCGAATTGCATATCATTTAATCTCAAATGGATAAATTAACAGCAAATAATACCTTAGTATAAGTATGGGCCATGCAATATTTGGGACATACTTATATCAAAGCTTTATTCACTGCTTCTCTAAAATTTGAATTTAACTGGTTGTCTTGTATTTCAACTGACAAACCGCCAGGGGCAGAGCAAGACTCCCCAGCCCAGTGGTCGGCAAACTGCAGCTTACCAGCCACATGCGGCTCTTTGGCCCCTTGAGTGTGGCTCTTCCACAAAATACCATGACCTGGGAGAGTCTATTTTGAAGAAGTGGCATTAGAAGAAGTGTAAGTTTAAAAAAATTGGTTCTCAAAAGAAATTTCAATCGTTGTACTGTTGATATTTGGCTCTGTTGACTAATGAGTTTGCCAACCACTGCCCCAGCCCCTTTGATCCTGGGCAAAGTCATGTGATTTGCTTTGGCCAATGGAGGGCAGGCACACGTTACTGTACCAGCTCTGAGCTGAGGCTCCAGGGACATGGGGTGTCACCCATTGTGGCAGGAGCAAAAGCTACATACTACATTGTCAGCACCCAAAGGAGAATGCATGGAATAGGCTTAAACCGAATCCAGCCCGGTTCAGATAATCCACAGACTGAGTGAAAAGTATTTATTGTTGAAAGTTTTTTTTTTCCAGAGCAAAACTTATATGCCAACTTTATAACCTTGAGCAAGTTATTTAATCTCTCTGTGCCTTAGTTTCCTCATCTCTCACCTGCCTTACAGGGTGCTAGTGAAGGTTAAATTAGTTCATGCTGGTGAAGACCTTAGACCAGGGCCCGGCACACAGCAAGGGCCCTATGCCAACTGTATCACCACCTGGGGACGCCTGTTTGTGTCCACCTGCATGCTGGTATCTGTGTGTACTCTGGTCCAAGGATGGGCCCAAAAGTATGGCTATCTACCAGGCTTTTGGCCTGAAGGCCTTCGTGGAGATGGGAGAAAGGTGAGGAGGTCATCTACTCACCTGTCGGGGATAACATCCCAGCTGGGGGTGCAGGGCCTGCTGATAGGGCATCCTGGCTGCCCGCTGTGGGTACAGGCCCTGGGAAGAGAAGGAGAGGCTCAGTACTATGGCATGAGGGGTTACCAGTCAAAGGGAAGCCACTCAACTCAGTTTCCATGCCACTGCCCTGCAGGCCAGACCCACTGGCTGCCAGGTCCAAGGGCATCAGGCCAGGCATGCACAACTCACACCACACAGGAAGCCTGTTCAGCAGGATTCACTGCTTTCTTGGTGAGTATTTAAGGAGAGAGCTTCAGGAGCCTGACTGCCTCTTCAATCCCAGATCTGCCTGTGTGACCTTGGGCAAGTCACTTCACCTCTCTGAGCCTCTTTTCCCTTGTTTATAAAAGTATGTGTGTCCAAGACTGTAAAGCCTGTGAAGGTAGCCACATTCTCTTTATTGCTGACCACACTCCTCTTCTAAGTTATTTCCCCAACCCCATTCCTGCCCCAAGACAGGAGGTATCCGTATACATGTGTGTGTGCGTGTGTCAGTTTTCACCTGCTTACTTAAGCACATTTGCATGTGTACTTCCTTTTGTGTCGCAGTTGTGTGTTTCCATGTGCAGATGTGCCACTGTGAACCCAAGGGTATTTATTAGTTTGGGTCTCTGCTGCTGTCTGTCTATATGCCCAACAAACTTGTCTCTGGACCTTATGATGAGGACTGGTGTGGCGATGAATGAGTTAATGTATTCAAAGGGCTCAGAACAGTGCCAAGCACTCAGTAAGGAATCTGCATATGTTAGGTATTTTTTAGTATCTTTCACTGTACACACACACACACACACACACACACACAAAACATGCATGCACAGTATAACAACTGCTGTGGATGGGGAGGCCCAGGACCCCTCCAGTCTCAGACTGCCTCTCCCTGCCTATCCAGAGTCCCCTTCTAAGATTCAGCTCAATACTCAAAGCATCCCTAGACTAGGATGTCTTTCCAGAAGATTCTTCACTCAGGATGCCGTCTCAATTCTGGGTTCTCCTTGTGCCAATTATCAACGTGTTGGTGGCTGATATGGGGTCTGGGGAAAAGTCTCCCAACTCTCCTAGGGCCCCTCTTCCAGGCCCCTGAAAGCACACGTCCTCTCACAGCCCCTCCTTGCTCTCTGCTCCCACACACCAGACACTAGACCATGGTGGAGCCCCTCCCCCTTCCACCAACCCCTTCACCTGAAGCCAGTGTGCCAGCTCCTTTTTCCTCCAAGCCTCGTGGCCTAGGGCAGCCCCACTCACCACTGTCACCACAGCCTGTGCCTGCACTCTGGCCATGGCCTGAACCTGGGCAGAAAGGGAGACAGATGGGGCTGCCCTGCCTGTTCCAGCCCTCAGTGAGCTCCAAGGCCAAGGTTTCTGTATAACACCTCTGTTTCACTCCCTCCTCCACCCCTCATCCCATTAGCACCCAGTTCTGCTCTGCTCAGTCAATGGCCCCAGACTGCCATCCTCCCCAGGCCAGCTGGGATAGGCTACCCCTAGGATGTGTGCGAGACAAACAGCTGCCCATCCCCGCTCTGTCCTCTAAAAGCAACACTATGTGACTGTGAAGACATTTCTAGTTGCTTGACTTGCAATTCTGTAAAACCACAAGCAAGGGTAAATAAACACTCATTCTTCTTTGCTTGGGGCCATAACCTCTCCCGATGCAGCCTCCCTCCTTCACTGGGAGCAGAGTTTCTTCATGCCAAGCAGCCTGGGAGCCTCTGGAGCTCCTGGTACTGGGGACTTAGTCTTTCAGGCTTGCCTTCCTCCACAGCGGAGCTCGGAGTAAGTTGAATCTGAGACCTCACCTGTACTCCTATGCCAAGCAGGAAAAGGGAGTAGGATAAATTGCCCCCCCTCCCCTTTCTCTTCTCTGTCTCCAGGTCTGCGAGCTCCTGACTCTCTTTTCTAGGGAGATCAGAGCTGAATAATATAAAAACCAACATCTGTATCAGACTTTAAGTTTCACAAAGCTCCTTCCCATCCGTGGACTCAATTAACCTTACAACCGGATCAAATGACTGCTGCCGCCGCCGCCGCTGCTGTAATTATAATGAAACCGGGGCTCAGAGCATTTGCCTAACTTGCCCAAGGCCACACAGTTTGAAAGCAGCAGGATTCCCTTAAGTGTCTGCTGATTGCAAACCTGACTTATTGTTATTATCCCGGGCCCCTGGATGATGAGAAGCTGCGAGAAGGTAAATTATGCTGTGCTTCTTTACCACCTGTGGGGGCGGGGATGGGAGGTCAACTTCTACAGTCCACTGGGCCCAGTGGGGCCTACACTGCCTTGCAAGATCCTACCAGCCAGGGCCTCCAACCGCTTATGCCCAGAAGCCAGGGAACCCAGAGTCAGTCCTGCCACACAAACACTTGCATCTCTTAAGACAAAGGACCTTCATGCTTAAAAAAAAAACCCTATGATTTCACTCATAGGGAGGAGATAAAACAGAAAGCACCAAATGAGCAAACAAAACAAACT
>PVJN01054898.1:0-13257 GCA_004026805.1 Lasiurus borealis | reverse complement strand
AGCCAGGACATCCAGAGCTTCCCGTCAGTCCTGAGGGAAGGCAAATACGAGGCCAGCTCACAGGTTTTCCTGCCCACGGCCGACATCCTCCAGGGCACAGACGAGTTCGTGACATGCAAGGTCAAACACCCCAACGGCGAAAAACAATTGCAAGTGTCCCTCCCAGGTGAGCAAGGCCTCCTCCCCTGGCAGAAGGGCGAGGGGGGCGGGCAGCCTGGCTGACTCTGTCCCCTCCCTGCAGTTGGCACCGTAGCACCCCCCCACGTGAACGTCTTCATCCCACCCCGTGACTCCTTCACTGGCCCCAGCCCTCGCACGTCCACGCTCATCTGCCAGGCCACGGGCTTCAGCCCCAAGAAGATCGCGGTGTCCTGGCTAAAGGAGGGGAAGTTGCTGACTTCTGGCTTCGTCACGGACAAACCAGAGGTTGAGCGCAAAGCCCGCCCAGTGACCTACAGGGTCACCAGCACGCTGACTGTCACCGAGAGCGACTGGCTCAGCCAGATGGTGTTCACCTGCCAAGTGGAGCACCAGGAGCTGATCTTCCAGAAGAACGTGTCATCCATGTGCGGCCCCAGTAAGTGGTCTTGCTCTGAGGGCCCAGAGATTCCCCCCCAACACTTGGGTGGGCAGACCCTGCCCCCGACAAGGCCAGGGGCTCCCCAAACCTTGGCTTCCCAGAGAGGCCAGAGGTCGTTTGTCAGGCAGGGCCCAGTGTTGCCTCCGGCAGGACCGCAAGGCCCAGGAGAGGCTCCGCCAAGTGGACGCCTTGCCCTGATCCCACCCTTCTCCTGTCCCAGGTACATCCACCATCCGAGTCTTCACCATCCCCCCGACCTTTGCCAGCATCTTCCTCACCAAGGAGGCCACACTGACCTGCCTGGTCACAGACCTGGCCACCTATGACAGCCTGCACATCTCCTGGACCCGCCAGAATGGCGAGGAGGTGAAAACCCACATAGACATCTCCGAGAGTCACCCCAATGCCACCTTCAGTGTCACAGGAAAGGCCACGGTGTGTGTGGAGGACTGGGAGGCAGGCGAGAAGTTCACCTGCACAGTGACCCACACGGACCTGCCCTCGCCGCTGAAGCACACCATCTTCAGATCCAAGGGTAGGCCTGCCCCACCCTTCCCACCGCCCAGACTCTCCCACACATGGCATCCAGGCCTGGAGACCCCATGGCAGGCCCAGGAGCAAAAGGCACACAGGTACATGGACACAGGCACACAGGCACATAGACAGAGACACATGCAGTGGACACAGGCATATAGAGACAACAAGTACATACATGCAGAGACATGGACACACAGATACCTGCACACTCATACACTAAGACACACAGACACACATGCCTTCTGCTCCCCTGTTGTCAGGGAAGAGCCCGCTAACCGACCTGAGCTCACCCCACCCCTCTTCCCACAGACGTCGCCAAGCACATGCCCTCGGTGTATGTGCAGCCGCCCAGCCGGGAGCAGCTGAGCCTGCGGGAGTCGGCCTCGGTCACCTGCCTGGTGAAGGGCTTCTCGCCCCCAGACGTGTTTGTGCAGTGGCTGCAGAGAGGGCAGCCCGTGTCCTCCGACATGTATGTGACCAGCGCCCCAGTGCCCGAGCCCCAGGCCCCCGGCTTGTACTTCGCCCATAGCATCCTGACCGTGAGTGAGGAGGACTGGAGCGCCGGGGAGACCTACACCTGCGTCGTGGCCCACGAGGCCCTGCCGTACTCTGTGACCGAGAGGACCGTGGACAAGTCCACCGGTAAACCCACCCTGTACAACGTGTCCCTGGTCATGTCTGATGTGGCCAGCACCTGCCACTGACCCCCAGGCTGCCCCTCAAGAGCAGTCCCAGAGCCCCTGCTGACCTGTTGCTGTGTGTGCATGTATGCAAACTGACTGTGTCAATGGGGTGGAATGTTGCATTCTATAAAATCTAGAAATAAAAAGATCCGTTCAAAAGATGCTGGTCCTGAGTGAGCAATGCTCTCGCCTGCAGGGGCCATGGCTGTGCTACCCCCACCCCGCAGATCACCTGCCACCACTGCCTCTAACCCTGCCTTACTCACTGGCCTTCCACCTGCCTCTCAAAGCCCTGAGCCTCTGTAGCAAGCATGTCAAACCCAAAGGCTCACACAGGCCAAGTAAACAAGGCATATGGCTTGTGGGCCACAAGTTTGACATGCTTTCCCTTCAGAGCACTCCCAGCAGACAGCACCAATGCCCACTGCTTCTCTACTGCTGCTATTGGCTCATGGGGGCCTGGGCGTACAACACGTACATACACATGCACACAGAGGCACATGCATGTGTGCACAGAGACACACATGCATGGATGTAGATACACATGCAGTAGACATGAGCACACATACACACGCCCATATGCAGAGACATGTGCAAGCATGCACATAGACACATGCCCAGATATGGACACACAAAGAAATACATGAACATAGGCACACAGAGACATGCACACACAGACATGGACATAGCACATATGCTATTGACATTGGCACACAGACACATGCACACATGCACACATGCAGAAACACATGCATGCACACAGACATATGCCCAGGTATGGACATACACAAAGACACACATGTATTTGGACACATGCACACACACAGACATAAACACAGACATGCTCTAGAAATTGGCACACAGGCATATGGGTACATATTCATGCATGCACATGTGCACAGGTGTTTACACAGACAACATATATACACTTAAACACATGTAAAGATATGAACACATCCACACAGAGGCACACATGCACATGGACACAGGCACACATGCACAGATATACTCACATGAATATAGACACAGAGACACATGCATGGGTATGAACACAGAGATACATGCAAAGACATGAAAACATACAAACAGACACACAAATACCCACACATTCATATACACAGACTCATGCATGATCACACACACACACATATGGACACATACACACAGAGGCACAAGTGCACATGGATATAGACACACATGCAATGGACATGGGCATACTTGCACATGTACATGTACACACATGCAGAGGCATAGGCACAAACACAGAGATACCTGCACACACACAGTTAGTGAAAATTCATATACATATCCACACAGAGACACACATGAACACTTGCACACAAAGATGAGTCATGGATGCAAAGATGTACACTGACACATGGACACATTTGCACAGATACATGCAAATACAGACACACATGCATGTGCATACAGAGATACACGCATGCATATATGCACACAGACATATGCCCAGATATGGACATACACAAAGACACACACACACACACACACACAGATGTACACCTTGTGCGCCCCGGTCACTCGGTGCCTTTGCACACTCCTGCCTCTGCACTGTGCTTGCTACAGGGCTCCTGCCCAGCCTGCTTGTCCTCTGCCTCTGCTTGGAGATGCAGCCAGCCCAGCCAGGACTCTGACCAGAGCTCCATTGCAGGCTCAGGGGGCCACTGGCTGGCGGTTGCAGCTCCTTGGGGCTACCCCAGCCCTGTCCGGGCTGTTGATGAAGCAGCAGGATCTGCACCCCCTGTGAACAGTAGTCGACGTGTCCTGGAGCCAGAGAGGCTGATTGTGGGCTCTGCCCCACAAACACCTGGCCCTGGTAACAGTTGGTGGGGAAAGAGACTGCATCAGGGAGTGAGGGACACAGGGGTCCGGGCAGGTGTCCATTCCAAGCAGATGGCACTGCCCCCCTTTGGGTTACCCCCTAGACACTCCGTGTTCTTGGTCCTATGAGAACCTGGGCTCCACACACTGCCTCAAAGGCCCATCTGTGTTGGGGCTCCAGACTCCACTGTATGTGTCGGTCTGTCCATCCCAGCCTCACTCTGCCCAGAGCCTCCGGTGTCTGTCAGACCTCTTGATTCCAGAGATATGACTCCTAGTGGCTCGGACAACCCAGCCAGAGCCCCTCAAGACTCCCTATACTCACCCTCCAGTCTGAGAAGGGGAAAGTGAGAGTCCCACTGAGGAAGCAAGGAGGGTCCCTCAGGCCCAGACCTGTGCCTGCCCCTACCCCCACCTCCAACTATAGGGGACAGGAGGTCCCACCAGTTTCATCACCCCAAATGGCCCTGGCTGTACCCCCTCTAAGAGAATCCAAGACCCTGAATGCACTTCACTGGGTTCCCCCATCCCAGCCCTGCTGCACCCACCCCTGTGTCTGTGAGCTGCTGTCACCACCTGACCCAGGGTTCTCTGTCCCACCTCCCATCAGGCTGTCAAAGTGCTTCTGAGCCCCTGCTTGCTGCCCTCCACCTCTGCCGCCAGCCTGTCCTCCTGGGGCAGCACTGCCAGAGCCCATGGAATTGGGGGAGTTGGGGGACCTAGGAGGGGGTTTTTGCCACACTGAGCCATGGGTTGTGTCCCTGCAGGGGGGGAGGTGAGCGCCGAAGAGGAGGGTTTCGAGAACCTCAACACCATGGCCTCCACCTTCATTGTCCTGTTCCTGCTCAGCCTCTTCTACAGCACGACAGTCACCCTGTTCAAGGTGGGCAGGTGGGCGGGAGGGCTGGAGGGCCGGGGGTCAGGGGCACCCCGACACACCCTGAGCAGTGCCTCACACTGCCTCTGTCATCTGCAGGTAAAGTGACGCATCAGGCAGAAGCGTGGACAGAAGGAGATGGAACCGAGGGGGTGCCTGCCTTGCACCCCAGCCCAGGCCTGCGTGCTGGTCCCCTTGTACATAAACCTCCCCTGAGCGCCTCCAGCTTCCAGCGCGAGGAAGCCGCTTTCCTGGATGCCCACAGCCCAGTGCTCGATCCGGGGTCTCTGCACAGTGTGTGCCCTTGTCGCCTTGAAATAAATATGTGCATGTTATTTTGTGACACTGCTTCCTCGTGGAGGATTTTTTTCCCCAAAAACCACATCCCTGTCTGTTGTGTGAGAGCACGTGGGAAGGGGAGGTGCCCTCTGGCCAGGCAGGGCTGGGGGCAGATGAGCCTGAAGGGTGAGGCTGAGCCATGAGGACACAGGCCTGGGCTCCCCAACACCACCTCTGCAGAGCTGAGCTGGGCCTCCCAGTGGTCAGCAGGGCCTCGCCAGGGGCACCCGCAGGACGTGCCTCACTGCCTGTCGCTGTTCCTGGAAAGCCCAGCCACTCTGTCTGTCCCACCCTCGCCAAGTGTCTGGGGTGTGCCCGTGAGACCTGGTGGCCAGTCTAGAGCATGCATGACCAAGAGGCAGGACAGAAGGGGAGCCGCCACCGTCCTGGGGTCAAAACAAGGCAAGTGGCAGCCGAGCCAGGAGCCATGTGGGGTGTGAGGTGCTGGGAGGCAGGAGCCATGTACAGGGGACATGGGGCGTGTGTCGGGGGCTCACTGGGCCAGAGGCCCACAGCTGGGCCGCCAAAGGCCATGCAGCGTCCTGGCCCTCTGTGGTGGCCAGGGCCTGGGCAGAGGCAGCCTGGGGGCAGGCAGGGCAGACCCGTCAGGGCCAGTGTCCCAGGAGGGGCCAAGGCAGGAGCCGCTGAGCCCAGCTCTGGGAGGAGGCACTTCCAGGAGTGGAGGCACCGCCCGGGCTCACAGGGGGACCGCTGACGCAGGGGGGCCAGGCTTGAGCGTTAGCTTGGCCCTGCGGGGTGACTGTCCACAGCAGAACTGGAAAAGGACACTAGTCTGAGGGGAAGTCTCCCCTGGCTTGGGCTCCACGTGAACAGCTTCCAGGCTCCGGCTTCATTTCCAGTAAGTAGATCCCGTCTGGGCCCAGCCCGTGAGGGGGGGGGGGGGGGACCCGAGCATCGCCCCAGGTGGAACATGCGGCTCTAACACACATGGGCTGGGCCTCAGGACAGCACCAGTGAGTGTGCCTCCCAGCACCTCACACCCCACATGGCTCCTGGCTCGTCTCCCCAAATTCACATCTTTCTCACATGCAGAATACTCCACCCCAACACCTCTGTAGGTCTAACCCACCCAGCATCCCCTCTCAGTCCCAAATATCAGCTAACCCAGGCAGGGGAGTCACGAAAGTGAGGGATCCTGGAACTGAGGGCTCCCAGCCATGGACTGTGGAGCAGACTCAGGGTCTGCAGGCCAGACAGCCCCAAGGCTGGCATTTCCATGCCAGAGGGAGGAGACAGAAGGAAGGGGAAGGAGAGGTCAAGGGCCCCAAGCAAGTTCAAGCCTGAAGGGCAAGCACCATTAAATGTTTTGTAATTGATTTAAGAGAGAAAGAGAGAAACTTTGATTTGTTGTTCCCCTTACTGATATGTTCATTGGTTGCTTTTAGTACGTGCCCTGACAAGGATGGAACCCATAACCTTTGGTATATGGTGGTGACACCCTAACCAACTGAGCTACCCGACCAGGGCCCAAACTCCATTAGATTTCAAGGCCCCAGAAAGTCCCTCAGTCCATACTCTGTCCTCGGGGCCAACCCTCCAAGTGGGGCCTGAGTCTTCGGGCCCTGGTGGCAGTGGTGCCCCGCTGGACGCAGATGGCCTTCAGTCCAGGCAAGCCTGCTCCTCCTACTGCTGCTCCTGCTTCTCCTCCTCCTTCTCTTCCTCCTTCTCCTGCTCCTCCTCCTTCTCCTTCCCTTTCTCCTGCTCCTCATTCTGTTCCCATTCCTGCTCCTGCTTCAGCAAGACTCCTACATACTCTTCCTGATTGGTGCTGAGCAGACTTCTGGAACCAGGGTGTCAGAGGCATGACCCTTGAACTGACGCTCTGCCCTATTGTAGGGGCCTGCTCTCCCAATAGGCTGAGAACATCCCAGACACAGCTGGCCTAGTCCCTCTGCACGCCTCTTTCAGCTTCTCTCTCCTCCCATCCCCACGGGGCAGCAGGAGAGGCTGTCAGCACTTTGCCCATGAGCCCTACTTTGCAAAAAACAGTAGAACAGAATTCAGCCACATCCGTGACCCCTTCACAGGTCATCCAGTCTCCAGTGCCCAGGTCCTACTCCAGTTCAAGGCCTTCCTGCTTGTGCTCTGAGCATCAGCATTCTTGACCATGGGGACAGGCCTTCTCTCTAGCATCCCTTCCCTTCCGGGCCCACACAGAATTGCCTTCAGTGCTCATTTTCTACCAGCCTCTCCGCCCAGTTTGGATTTTTCTTTTTTAAATGCTTTTTTACAAAATTTATTGTTAGTGTTAAGAGTATTACAAATGTCCCCCATTTGCGCCCCTCCACCCTGCTCCTGCCCATCCCCTAGCCTTCACGTCACTACTGTCTGTGCCCATGAATTATATATATATGCATATAAGTTCTTTGGTTAATCTCTTCCCAAACTCCCCTCCCCTACTGCCTGAAATTTGTCAGTTGGTTCTATACTTCATGTCTCTGGATCTATTTTATTTGTCAGTTTATTTTGTTCATTAGATTCCACATATAAATGAGATCATGTGATATTTGTCTTTCTCTGACTAGCTTATTTTGATTAGCATAATACTCTCCAGAGCCCTCCACGCTGTCTTAATGGTTATTAAATGCTTCTCTTTTACAGCTGCATAGTAACACGTGCTGTAAATACACCACACATTTCTTTTATCCACAGTTGGGCATGTGGGTTGTTTCCAGATCTTGGCTATTGTAAACAGTGCTACTGTGAACTAATTTCTGAATGGTGTTTTGGGTTTCTTAGGATATATTCCCAAAAAGGGGATTGCTGGGTCATAAGGCAGTTTAACTTTTAATATTTTGAGAAAACTCCAAACTGTTAAATATCCATTGAACATAATGGCTAGGTCAATTTCTGGGGTCTCTGTTCTGTTCCATCGATCTATATGCCTGTTCTTGTGCCTGTACCAGGCTGTTTTGATTACAATGACCATGTAGTATAGTTAGATATCTGCAATTGTGATCCAACTTTATTCTTCATTCTCAAGATTGCTGTGGCTATTCAAGTTCTTTTTATTGGTGTTTCATATAAATTTTTTGAGTATTTTTTCGAGATCTGTGAACTATGCTGATTCCAGCATTATTGTAATTCCAAAACCAGATAAAGATACTCTAGTTTAAGAAAATTACAGGCTAATATCTCTGATGAATATAGATGCTAAAATCCTCAACAAATATTAGCAAATCAGATCCAGCAATACATTAAAAAGATCATACACCATCACCAAGTGGGATTTATTCCAGGGATGCAAGGTTGGTACAATATTTGCAAGTTAATAAATATGACACATCACATAAACAAAATGAAAGATAAAATCACATGATCATATCAATAGATACAGAAAAATCATGTTCATAGTGATTTCATTGACTCTGTAGATTGTTTTGGGTAGTATGGACATTTTTAATATTAGTTCTTCCAATCCATGAACATAGTATGTGCTTCCACTTGTTTGAACTTCCTCTATTTCTTCTTTCAATGCCCTATAGTTTTCTGAGTACAGGTCTTGCACCTCCTTGATTATGTTTATTCCTAGATATCTTATTTATTTGTTGCAATGTTATAAGGGATTGTTGAACTCTCTTTCTGAGAATTCATTATTGGTGTATAAAAATGCCATTGATTTATGGATGTTAAATTTGTATCTTGCTTATTTACTGAATTTATTTAATAAATCTAGTAGGATTTTGGTGGTCTTTTTTAATGTATAATATCATATCATCTGCAAATAATAAGAATTTTACTTCCTACTTTCAAATTTGGATGCTTTTTATTTTTTCTTCTTGTCTGATTGCTGTGGCTAGGACTTGCAATACTAATCTATATAATAAAGATGTAATATGCAAATTGACCCTCACACCCTCACAAGATGGCTGCCTATGTCCAGGCTGGCAGGGGGGTTAGTGAGGGACAACCTAACAACCGAACAAGCAGGCTGTGTGGGGCGATCAGACTGGGGTTAGTGATGGATGACCACATGACTGAACAGCAGGCTGTGTAGGGCGACCAGGCCAGCGGGGGGACAATTGGGGCTGATAGGCTGGCAGGGGGGTAACAAGGGGTAACCAGGCTGGCAGGGGGGGAGTTAACAGCAACCAGGTCAGCAGAGGGGGGCAGTTGGACCATGCCAGCAGGAGGGGGGGCAGTAAGGGGAGACCAGGCCAGCAGGAGTGGGCAGTTAGGAGTGACCAGGCCGGCAGGGAGGGGCCAGTTAAGGCAACCAGGCCAGCAGGGGAGGCCATTAGGGGTGATCAGGTCAGCACACAGAGGCAGTGAGGGGCAATCAGGCCTGGGGGAGGGACAGTTAGAAGTGACCAGGTAGGTAGGCAGGTGGGCCATTAGGAGCCAGTGGTCCAGGATTGTAAGAGAGATGTCTGACTGCCAGTTTAGGCATGGATCAGGCCTAAACTGGCAGTCAGACATCCCCCAAGGGATCATGTATTGGAGAGGTTGTAGACTGGGCCAAGGGGACCTCCCTTCTGTGCACAAATTTCGTGCGCCAGGCCTCTAGTGTTGAATAAGCATGATGAAGCAGATATCCTTGTCTTGTTCCTGATCTTAAAAGAAATGCTTTTAGTTTTGCCTGTTGAGTGTGAGGTTAACTGTAGGTGTCTCATATATGTTCTTTATTATGTTGAGGTTATTGTCCCTCTATTTCCACTTTACTGAGAATTTTCATGAAAAAAAATTCATTTTATGAAAAAATTATCAGTAAAGTGGCTCAATGGTTGAGCACCAACCCATGAAACAAGAGGTCACTAGATCAATTCCTGCTCAGGGCACATACATAGGTTAGAGGCTTAATCCCCAGTTGGGGCATGCAGGAGGCAGCCAATCCATGTTTGTCTCTCATTGATGTTTCCACCTCTATATCCCTCTCCTTCTTATCTCTCTAAAATAAATAAAAACATATATATTTTTAAGTGGGTTATGGATTTTGTCAAATGCTTTTTCTGTGTCTGTTGATATGATCATGTGATTTTTATCCTTCATTTTGTTTATGTGATGTATCATATTTATTGACTTGCAAACATTGTACCAACCTTGTATCCCTGGAATAAATCCCACTTGGTGATGGTGTATGATATTTTTAATGTGTTGCTGGACCTAATTTATTAATATTTTGTTGAGAATTTTAGCATCTATATTCATCAGGGATATTGGCCTGTAATTTTCTTTCTCTGTAGTGTCTTTATTTGGTTTAGGAATTAGAATAATGCTGGCCTCATAAAAAGAGTTTGGAAGTTTTTCCTTCTCTTGAATTTTTTGGAATAGTTTGAGGAAGATGGGTATTTGAGGAAGATGAATGTTTGGTAAAATTCTCCTGTAAATCCATCCAGTTTAGGACTTTTATTTCCTGGGAGTTATTATTATTATTATTATTATTATTATTATTACTTCAATTTCATTAGTTGTTATTGGTCTATTCAGATTTTCTGATTCCTTCTGATTGAGTTTTGAAAGATTGTATGTTTCTAAGAATTTGTTTATTTCACCCAGCTTGTCAAGTTTGTTGGCATTGAGGTGTTCACAGTATCCTATCTAATAAAAGAGTAATATGCAAATTGACCATCACTCCAACACACAAGATGGCTACCCCCATGTGGTCAAAGATGGCTGCCACAAGATGGCCAGCAGGGGAGGGAAGTTAGGGGTGACCACGCTGGCAAGAAAGTGCAGTTTGGGGTTACTGGGGCAACAGGGGAGGGCAGGTAGGGGCAATAGGGCTAACAGGGGAGTGGTTAGGGAGTGATCAGGCTGGCTGGCAGGTGAGTGGTTGGGAGCCAGCAGTCCTGGATTGTGAGAGCAGTGTCCCATTTAGGCCCAATCCCAGTAGGTCCCAGATTAGAGAGGGTGCAGACTAGGCTGCGGGACACACACACATGAAATTCATGCACGGGACCTCTAGCTTTCTTATAATTTTTTTATTTCTGTACTTTTTCTGCGTCTATTATAGTGTTTGTTATTATCTTGCTTATTTCATTTCTAATTTTATTTATTTGGGTACTCTCTCCTTAGTTTGGCTAATTGGTCATCAATCTTATATTTTTGAAGAAGCAGCTCTTGGTTTCATAGATCTTTTGTTTTGATTTTTTTAGTCTCTTTGTCATTTATACCCACTCTGATTTTTATTTTCTTCCTTCTGCTTACTCTGAGCTATTCTTGCTGTTCTCTTTCTTTTTTAAAATATATTTTTATTGATTTCAGAGAAGAAGGGATTGAGCCTGCAACCCAAGCATGTGCCCTGACTGGGAATTGAACCATGACCTCCTAGTTCATAGGTCGATGCTCAACCACTGAGTCACTCTGGCTGGACTTGCTATTCTTTTTCTAATTTTTTTAGTTGTGGGATTAGACTGTTTATTTGATATTTTTATTATTTCTTCAGGTAAGCCTGGAACGCTATGAACCTCTCTCTCAGGATTGCTTTTGCTGTGTGACATATATTTGGGATTGTGTGTTCATTTTCATTTGTTTCCAGGACGTTTTTTTAGTTCCTCTTTGATCCTATTCATAACCCATTCATTGTTTAATAGCATTCTATTTAGCCTCCATGTATTTGAATGTTTTTTATTTTTTTATTGTAGTTGATTTTTAGTTTCATGCTATTGTGATCTGAGAAGATGATTGATATAATTTCAATCTTCTTAAACTTGTAAAGACTTATTTGTGTCCTAATATGTGGTCTATCTTTGAGAATGTTTCATGTGCACTTAAGAAGAATTCTTCTTAAGTGCACATGAAACATTCTCAAATGTGGTCCAGGATTATTCTGCTGCTTTGGTATAAAATGTTCTGTAAATGTCAATTAAATCTATCTGATATAGTGTTTCATTTAAAGTCACTGTTTCCTTACTGATTTTTTTTTGGCCTGGAAAACATATTAAGTGAAGTCAGCAACGTGTTAAATCCCCTACTATGACTATATTACTGTCAATCTCTCCCTTAAAGTGCTCTAGCAGTTGTTTAATATTTTTAGGTGTTCCTATATTTGGTGCATATAAGTCTACCAGGGTTATATCCTTTTGTTGGATTGATCCCTTTCTATTATGTAGTGACCGTCTTTGTAAGATATCAGTATTGCTACCTCCATTTATTTATTTCTCATTTTCATTTGCTTGGATAATTCTTTTCTATCTCTTTACTTTAAATCTGTATAAATCTTTTGTTCAGAGGTTAGGTGGGTCTCTTGTAGACAGCATATATATGGGTCATGTTTTATTACCCATTAGCTAACCTATGTCTTTTGATTGGAGCATTTCACCCATTTATATTTAAGATTATCATTGACAAGTATTTATTAATTGATATATATACAGATACAGATACAGATACAGATACAGATACAGATACAGATATAGATATAGATATAAATATAGGTATATGCTCCTAAGTAGTCATCACAACAAAATGAATGACCAAACAGGCTATGTGGGGCAACTAGCCAGCAGGGGTTTAATGATGGATGACCAAACAACTGAGCAGCAGGCTGCATAGGGCGACCAGGCTGGCAGGGGGGTCAGTGAGGGGTGACCAAACAACCAAGCAGCAGGCTATGTGGGGAAACCAGGCCAGGAGGAGGGGCAGTTGGGGGCAACCAGCTTGCATTGGAGGGGCAGTGAGGGACAATCAGGCTAATAGGCAGAGGTCGTTAGGGGTGATCAAGCTGGCAGTGCGGGGGGGGGCAGTTAGGAGCAATTAAGCAGGCAGGCAGGTGAGCGGTTAGGAGCTAGTGGTCCAGGATTATTAGAGAGGTGTCTGACTGCCAGTTTAGGCCTGATCCCCAGGATTTGGCCTAAACCAGCAGTCAGACATCCCTTGAGGGTTCCAGATTGGAGAGCATGCAGGCTGGGCTGAGGGAACCTTCCTCTTGTGCATGAACTTCATGCACCAGGTCTCTAGTATATATATCCTATATAATAATGAGGTAATATGCAAATTAACCCTCATGCCCTCACAAGATAGCTGCCTACAATCAGGCTGGCAGAGGGGTTAGTGAGGGAGGACCAAACAACTGAACAGCAGGCTGCATGGGGCAACTAGTCTGGTGGGGTAGCCCATGAGAGATGACCAGGCTGGTGGTAGGTGCCAATTGGGGGTGACCAGGCTGGCAGAGGGGGAAGTTGGGGGCAACCATGCAGGCAAGAGGCAGTAAGAGGTGACCAGATCAGCAGGAGGGGGCAGTTAGGGGTGACCAGGCCAGTGAGAGGGGTGCAGTTGGAGGCAACCAGGCCAGAAGGCTGGCAGAGGGGAGCAGTTGTGGGTGACCAGCCTGGCAGGAGGGTAGTAAGGGGTGACCAGACTGGTGGAGGGATGGAGGGAGTTAGGAGTAATCAGGCTGGCACACAGAGGCAATGAGGGGTGACCAGGCCAGCAAGGGG
>PVJN01054897.1:0-13257 GCA_004026805.1 Lasiurus borealis | reverse complement strand
GGAGTAGAGAGTAAAGCGTTGGGAGTGGAGAGGCGGGGAGAGCCGGAGGACGGTTTTTCCTCCCGCTACTAACGGAACTGCTTAGGCAGAGCCGGGAGGGGGAGCGCGCCCTTGTCCGGGGGCGGGGCTTGGGGACGCGGCGCGCGCTCCGGCGGCTCGGGCTGAGGGACCCGGCGCGCCGGGAGGGTGGAGCCAAGTGAGACTGGCGGGATTAACGGCTTGGCGCGCTGGAGGAGGCAAGGTGTGGAGAGCTCTCTGCACGAGGTCGGGTTTTGAGAGGACTCTTCGTGATTCCAGCGGCTTCCCCAAAGGTTTTCTTTAAGCAGTTGCTCACGGATCTGTAGTTACAAACCCACGCCCTTCGACAACACGCGATGTCAGCGGTGTTTCTGAGATTATTCAGACCAAGGGGTTTCTACTTTCCGGCCTGGGTCAAAGGACTATATCAGCATCACAGGTGAAAAAATACATCCAGAGTGTCTAGTCCGAGGGGAATATGTATTTAAAAACAAAACAAAACAGTAACTGGAAGTGTACTGTTTACCAAAACTCATAATTCAATCAGGAAATATTTATTGAAAAAGCGCAATATTAGGATCATACTAGGTGCAAAGATGTAACAGTGAATGGACTTTGCCTTTCCGGAATTCAGACTATTGATGAAGACAAATTAAATACAGTGTGATAGAATGACACCGTAAAACAGCTGTCGGTGAGGGGTTTGGAAAGACCTTCTTGAGATGACATGTGTGACATGAAGAATTGGTGCTACAGGGAAAGAGTGTCTAGGTAAAGCAACAGATGGAAAGGGCCAAATACGAGATTGCTTTGAGCAGGTGGGGAAGTAGTTCTGTGCACCGGGAATAGAGAGATGAGGCTGAGAGGTAAACAGCACCCTCCTGAATCTGGTTGTTTCTCTTTCAAAGTGTGAAGAAGGCGGGCTGTCTTCTGAAAGCCTTATAGAGTACAGATCCTATCAGAGCTCTGAGTTATTTGCACCCTAAATCTTCCTCGTACAAGAATGCTCTGAATGCACATTTATTGAGAGCCTGTGGTATACAGCGTGCAGAACTGATAATAGTCCACAAAGTAATAGATTTTTGAAAAACTAATTGGAAAGCAACAATTACTAATTACTATACCGTCTAGGCAGTGTGTGTCATCAAAAGGAATATAATATAAACTAAACAACTGCGCTAATTGATGACTATAATAAACTTTAAATCAGGTATATGTTTCTAAAATTACATTCCAAGTAGTAGTTATATCAAACTTTCAATCTCTTAAAACTTAAGTAAAATATGCCACTAACAAAGCACTTTTGTGTGCATTTATATGCACTTTGATTATTCCAACAAACCTGTATTAGGTATGATTGGTCTCCCCACTCTTGACGGGTGTTTTTTGTTTGTTTGTTTGTTTGTCTTAAGGAGCGGGGAGACCATGGCTGGGTAGCTCAGGTTGTTGTATCCTCCAGATACACCAAACTTGCGAGTTGAATCCTGGTCAGGCACATACAAGAATCAACCAATGAATGCATAAGTAAATGGAAAAATAAAAATTGATGCTTCTCTCTCTAAAATAAAATAAAAATTTTTAAAGGAGGGGAGAGAAAAAAGATAATTATCCAAAGATTATCTGTGGAAAATCCTTAGCAAGGTGTTTTTCTTGTGCCCGAAATGGTAGTTAATGTCATTAAGCTTCAATAACAACTCTGTCCAAGATTTTAGAATAAGGTTAGGTTTCAAAAATATGAACTTAAAAATGATTTTTTTTTTACAAAGGGAGTTTATAGAGTTAGAAACATTGATGAGAAACATCCATTAGCTGCCTTTTGCACACCCAACTGGGGATGTGTCTGCAACCAAGGTACATGCCCTTGACTGGAATTGAACCTGGGACCCTTCAGTCCTCAGGCCACTGAGACTGGTTAGGGCAAAAATGAAGTCTTAAGTATATTTAATGCAAAGCAGCAGCCACAGGGGAGGAAAAAAATGCAGAACAGTGGCATGCATGCTTTTTAAGCTATTAGAAACTATTGTTATATGAAACATAAATGAAATAAATTGTTCACTAAGTTATGTCATAGAAGTATGATCTTCACCAGTCTCAGTAGGACCCACATTTCAGAGTTATGAAATATATTTACCTTTTTCACCAATCTATAAGGCATTCCTATATTCTATCTCTGAGCCATATTTTATCACTTTCTTATTGGTCACTCACAAGGGATGTAATATAACTATTGAAATATCAGAGTTGTCACTTTGCGCCAATATTGTGACCACTTGATGGCAATGAACACCTAAGACTGAACATGGTCAAAATTAAATTTTTTTCTCAAACCTGCTACTCTCTGTGTTCTCCACTTTAAAAGATACAGGTTTTCTAAAACCTACTATCAAATTCATGATAGGTATTATGAACTAAACCTTCAAAATATATCCTGAATCCAAACACTTTTCATCACTGTAGCTACTTTCCTAATTCATTCTTGAACTTCCATTGTTCTTTCCAACACAGAAGCCAGAGTAATTATTTTAAACCCTTTACAATTTATTTATTATATATAGACCGAGATATAAATATTGATTTGTTGTTCCACTTATTTGTGCATTCATAGGTTGCTTCTTGTATGTACTAGAGATAGAACCTGTATTGACTAGAGATAGAACCTGCAACCTTGGCCTATGAGGACGACACTCTAACCAACAGTGCTACCTAACTAGAAACTATTTTAAACCTTTGTAAATTTGATATTACCCTTAAAATCTAGTCTTTTACTATGAAAGGCCCTTTATCAGCCTACTTTTGGCTACTGCACTGACTATATTTTCTACATCTTGCTCCTTGTACTCCAGTCATACTGACCAATGAACTGGTCTTTGAAAAAGCATGCTTCAAGTGCTTTGTATTTGGCTCTACTGCTGTGGCTCAGTGGTTGAGCATCAACCTATGAACCCAGAGATCACAGCTCAATTCCCAGGCATGTGGTTGGGTTGCTGGCTCAATCCCAAGTAGGGGGCATGCAAGAGACAACAGATCATGGATGTTTTTATCTCTTCCTTTCCCTTCCCCTCTGAAATCAATAAATTTTTTTTTTTTTTTTAAAGAGCTTTGGAAAGATTGCTTGGGAGAAACCAAGATGGCGGCATAGGTGAACACCTAAGCTGCTGCCTCGCACAACAATTTAAAAACTACAACTAAAAGACAGAACAGACACCATCCAGAACCACAGGAAAGCTGACTAAGTGAAAATTCTACAACTAGGAGGAAAGAGAGGGACTCATGAAGACTCAGAGGAGCTGTAAAAAGCTGAGGTACAGAGACGCACCTCTGGAGAGAGCAGGCAGAGGAGGGTCTGGCTGACTTCCTCTAGCGGGAGGAAGACAGAAAATCCCAAGTGCACTGAACTCCAGCTCCAGGCGAGACTCATAGGTGGAGTCTGATTTATTGTGAAAAGGAAGGAGTGCATGGAAACTTAGGGGAGCCATGAAAGACAGAAGTCTGGGGGCTCGTGAAAGTGCACGCAAAAGTGCACTCACAGAGCGCTGACTGCTGATTGTCCTTAGCTTCTTCTAGTGGCAGGAAAACAGAACCCCACAACAGCACTGAAATCCAGGTCCAACTGCACTGAACCCCAGTTTTGGGCCAGACCCTGGGGACCCAGACTCATACAGGTCCCTAGAGTACACAGAAACTCAGGGGAACACAAAGGCAGAGTTCTGGAAGCTCATGCACACCTGGGAAAGGCAGAAGTCTGGAGGCAAGCACGCATGCGCAGACAACAGCTGATCCCCACAACCAACTGGCTTGGAGGTCAATCTCCCCCCACCCCAGTGATACCACAACAATCAAGAATTAACTACAACAAGGCTGTACACACAGTTCACAAAGGTGTGCACTAAGATTGTCCACCTCAGGTAACTGGAGAGGCAGAGCTACTGGGTCACATAGGACAGCTAGCACACAAAGCTACTCTACTAACTCAGGGAAGGAGGGAAATATGCAAAGATTAATAAGAGATCACAAACAAAAGAAATGGAGGGAAACAAATGACTGGATATAGAGTTCAAAACCACCGTTATAAGGTTTTTTAAGAATTTCCTAGAAAAAAATGGATAAACTTAGCGAGACCCAAGAGGAGATGAAAAAGAACCAACTAGAAACTAAACATACACTGACTGAAATAAAAAATATTATATAGAAACCTAACAGCAGACTAGAGGATCGCAAGAATCAAGTCAAAGATTTGAAATATAAAGAAGCACAAAACACTCCACTGGAAAAGAAAAAAGAATAAAAAATGTGAAGATAGTGAAAGGAGCCTCTGGGATAACTTTAAGCGTACCAACATCAGAATTATGGGGGTGCCAGAAGAAGAGAGAGAGCAAGATACTGAAAACCTATTGGAAGAAATAATGACTGAAAACTTCCCCCAGCTGGTGAAAGAAATAGATTTACAAGTCCAGGAAGCACACAGAATCCCCCAAAAAAGGAATCCAGAGTACCACACCAAGACACATCATAATTAAAATACCAAGAGCAAACGACAGAGAGAGAATATTAAAAGAAGCAAGAGAAAAACAATTATCTACAGGGGAGCACCCATTTGACTGTCAGCTGATTTCTCAACAGAAACTATGCAGGCCAGATGGGAGTGGCAAGAAATATTCAACGTGATGAATAGCAAGAACCTACAACCAAGATTACCCAGCAAAGCTATCATTCAGAATTGATGGGCAGATAAAGATCTTCACAAATAAGAAAAAGCTAAAGAAGTTCATCAACACCAAACCAGTATTATATGAAATGCTGAAAGGTATTCTTTAAGAAGAGAAAAAAAATGGTAAAGGTAAAAATTATGAACAACAAATACACATCTATCAACAAGTGAATCTAAAAATCAAGTGAATTGAAAATCTGATGAACAGAATAAACTGGTGAATATAATAGAATTAGGGCCATATTGCCAAAACTGGTTTGGCTCAGTAGATAGAGAATCGGCCTGTGGACTGAAAGGTCCCAGTTTCAATTCTGGTCAAGGGCATGTACCTTGGTTGCTGGCACATCCCCTGTGGGGGGCGTGCAGGAGACAGCTGATCGATGTTTCTCTTTCATTGATGTGTCTAACTATCCCTCTCCCTTCCTCTCTGTAAAAAATCAATAAAATATATATTTTTTTAAAAATAAAGAATTAGAGGCATAGAAAGTGAGTGGAGTGATAATGCTCAGAGGGAAAGAGGAGAGGAGAGGAGGTGCAGGTTGAGACTGGCTAAAAATCATACACCTATGGATAAGGAGAGTGGGGGGATGTAAGAGCAGAGGGTGGAGTGTGAACCATGTGGAGGGTAGATAGCGGGGTGGGGGGGAAAGGAACAATTGTAATAATCAGAACAATAAAGATTTATTAAAAAAAATAAAGGAGCTTGGTATGTGTTGTTTCCTCTGCCTCTAATGCTCTTTTTCTCTATACCTGTACTATTTAATAGCTACTAGCCACATATGGATACTCAGCACTGGAATGTGGCTAATGTGATTGAGAAACAATTTAAACCTAATTTTAATTAACAGATTTTAAAGTTAATACATGAGTGACTAACAAGGTTCTCATTTGGAGCGATGAAAACATTCTGGAACTAAATAGTGGTAATGTTTTGCATAACTTTGTGAATGTACTCAGTGCCATCAAATTATACAATTTGAATGTAAATGTACAATGTTAAATTTTATGTTTATGTGTACTTGCCTACAATTAAAAAATAGCTCCTTGGTGTATACCCAAAGAAGTTGAAAATACATGAATGTTGATATCAGCTTTATTTATAAAATTGTCAAAACTTGAAGCAACCAAGGTATCCTTAAGAAGGAGAATAAACTATGATATATTCATACAATGGAAGAGTCAGCTACAAAAATGAGATTAGTAAGCCATGAAAAGACATGGGGAATCTTAAATGCATATTATTAAATGAAAATTTATTCCTAGGTATCTTAATTTTTTTGGTGCAATGGTAAATGGGATTGCTTTTTTAGTCTCGCTTTCTGTAAGTTTACTCTTAGTGTATAGAAATACCATAGATTTCTTGGCATTAATTTTGTATCCTGCTACATTGCTGAATTTATTAAGTCCATTAGTTTTTTTATGGAGTCTTTCAGGATTTTTATATACAATATCATGTCATCTGCAAATAAGAACAGCTTTACTTCTTCTTTTCCAATTTGGATGCCTTTACTTCTTGTCTAATTGCAATGGCTAATACTTCCAGTACTATGTTGAAAAGGAGTGGTAAGAGTGGGTATGCCTATCTTGTTCCTGTTCTTAGGGGAAATGGTTTTAGTTTTTATCCATTGAGTATGATTTTAGCTGTGGGCTTATCATATATAGCTTTTATTATGTTGAGATATGATCCTTCTATTCCACCTTGTTGAGAGTTTTTATCAAGAAAGGGTGTCAGATTTTCTCAAATCTTTTTCTGCATCAATTGATATGACTATGTGATTTTTATCTCTCAATTTGTTTATGTGATGTGTCACATTTATTGATTTGCAGATATTTTACCATCCTTGCATTCCTGGGATAAATCCTACCTGGTCATGGTGTATGATCTTTCTGATGTACTGCTGGATCCAATTTGCTAGAATTTTGTTGAGGATTTTAGCATCTATGTTCATGAGGGATATTGGCCTATAATTCTCTTTCATTGTGTTGTCTTTATCTGGTTTTGGTATTAGGGTGATGCTGGCTTCATAGAAAATGCTTGTAAGGGTTCCTTCTTCTTGAATTTTTTGAAATAGTCTGAGGAGGATAGGTTTTAATTCTTTCTTGAATGTTTGGTAAAACTCCCCTGTGAAGCCATCTGGCCCTGGGCTTTTGTTTTCTGAAAGCTTTTTTATGACTACTTCGATTTCTTCCATAGTTATTGGCCTATTGAGATGTTTAGATTCTTCCTGGTTGAGTTTTGGAAGATTATATTTTTCAAGGAATATGTCCATTTCCTCCAGTTTGTCCAGTTTGTTGCAATTGTATTTTTTAACAATCTTTTGTATTTTGGTGAGGTCTGTTGTTATTTTACCTTTTATTTCTGATTTTGTTTATTTGGGTCTTCTCTCTTTGCTTCTTGGTGAGGCTGGGTAGAGTAGTATCAATCTTGTTTATCCTTTCAAAGAACCAACTGTTGGTTCTGTTGATCTTTTGAATTGTTTCTTTGGTCTCTATGTCACTTATTTCCACTCTGATCTTTATTAATAATTTCCTTCCTTCTGCTTACACTCACTGAGCTTTCCTTGTTTTTCTCTTTGTAACACTTTGAGTTGTGGGGTTAGTTAATTAAGTACCATTGTTTCTTGTTTTTTGCAGTAGGCTTGTACAACAACTATGTTGTCCCAGAGACTCCTTACATTATCTTCACATTTTTAAATTCTTTTTTCTCCTTGCTTTTCCAGTTGAGTGTTTTCTGATTCTTTGTATTTCAATTTTTTTACTTGATTCTTGCCTTCCTCTAGTCTGCTGTTATTTTTTATTTCAGTCAGTGTATGTTTAATTTCTAGTTGGTCCTTTTTCATCTCCTCTTGGGTCTTGCTAAATTTATCCATCTTTTCTAGGATATTCTTCAAAAACCGTATAAGCGTGTTTTCCTCCATTTCTTTTGTGATATCTTCCTTTGTCTCCACATTTTCACTATGCTGGGACAACTTCTGTGTTGGAATCAGCCTTATGATACAAGACTTGAAAAACTGCAAAAGTCTCTGTTGATCTTAGGATGGGTGGGTTCTCAGTGCTCAATGTACCTCCTTGCCTTCCAGTTGGCCCTGCCCTCGATGGCCCCTGTGTCTCAAGTGTCTCTGGGTAATCGCTGGAGTGGTCCCTGTGCGTGTGCGCATTGCCTGTAGATCGCTGCCTTTCCAGCTCCCCTGCGCTCCAGGACCAGTATGATTTGGGTCCCCAGGGTTTCGCCTGAAACTGGGTTTAGTGGAGTTTGAAGTGGCTCAGTTGGGAGGCTCTGTCTCCCGCCACCCGTGAAAGCCAGTGGGACAATAAGCAGTCAGTCTTCTGTGCACAGTTCTGTTCGCGCAACCAGGCTTCTGCCCTTTCTCAGCTCATTTATATTTCCATGCATTTCTTCCTTTCCACAGTCCAAATTCCCCCTGTATGAGTTTTGGCTGGACCTGGGGTTCAGTGCCGTAGGATAAGAGGTTCATTGCAGTTGGGAGTTTCCGTCTCTCTCCTGCCAGAGAAAGCCAACTAGGTACTCTGGCACCTGCTCTCTCCACGCATGCGTCTCTGTACCTCAGCTTTTTCAAGCTTCTCTGGGTTTTCGTGAGCCCCTATCTTTCCTTCTAGTTGTAGAATTTTCACTTAGCCAGCTTTCCTGTGGTTCTGGATGATGTCTGTTCTGTCTTTTAGTTGTAGTTTTGAAATTGTCGTGCAAGGCAGCAGTGTAGGTGTTCACCTATGTTGCCATCTTTGATTCCTCCAGGATTGATATTTTTTGCTGATTTTTTGTTTAGAGGATTTGTTTAGGTGATAGTAGGGTATTAAAGTCTTCAAGTATGATTGTATTGCTGTCAATCTCCCCCTTGACATCCTACAGGAGTTTTTTATGTATTTGGGTGCTCCTGAATTGGGTGCATATATGTTTACCAGAGTTATTTCTTCTTGTTGGATTGCTCCCTTTAGTATTATGAAGTGGCCTTCCTCATCTGTTCTTATGTCCTTCACTTTGAGATCTAATTCGTCAGATATAAGTATTGCTACCCTAGCTTTTTTGTCATTTCCATTTGCCTGCAAAACCATTTTCCATCCATTCACCCTCAGTCTCTGCACATCTTTTTTTCGGAGATGGGTTTCTTGTAGACAGTAGATATATAGGTCATGTTTTTTTATCCAATCCGTTACCCTATGTCTTTTGATTGGAGCATTTAATCCATTTACATTTAAAGTTATTATTTATAGGTTTTATTTGTCACCATTTTTATTCTTTACCTGTGTTCCTTCTTTGCATCCTATTTCTTTTCTTTTTTTCTTTTTTTTTTTTTATAGCAGACCATTTAGCATTTCTTGCATTGCTGGTTTGCTGGTAATAAATTCCCTTAGTCCTTTTTTGTCTGTGAAGCTCCTGATTTCACCTTTAAGTCTGATTGATAGCTTTACTAGGTATAATATTCTTGGATTCAGACCCTTCCTTTGCATGACTTTGTATATTTCATTCCATTCCCTTCTGGCCTGATGAGTTTCTGTTGAGAAATCAGTCGCTTGTCTGATGTGGGTTCCTTTGTAGGTAACTTTCTGTCTCTGGCCACTTTTAAGATTCTTACTTTGTCATTGGTGTTTGCCTATTTAATTATAATGTGCCTTGGCATTGGTCTTTTGGGGTTAATTTTGCTTGGGACTTTGTGAGCTTCTTGGATTTGTGTGGATCTTTTCTTCCCTTTATCAGGGAAGTTTTCTGTCATTATTTCTTCAAACAGGTTTTCTATTCCTTGCTCAGTTTCTTTCTCTTCTGGAACTCTTATTATGTGGACATTGTTTTATTTCATGTTGTCCCAAAGTTCCCTTAGGCTCTCCTACCTTTTTTTTTTCTAGGAGTTACTCTACTTGGGTATTTTTCCTACCTTGTCTTCTAGCTCACCAATGCCATCCTCTGCTTCTTCTATTCTACTATTGATGTTTTCTGTTTAGTTCTTTACAGCTGTGATGTCATTTTTCATTTTTTCTTTGTTCTTCATTTCCTCTTGGTTCTTACTCATATTGTTAAATTTGTCTTCCATTCTTTTCAGCCACCTATGACCAATTTCTCTGAATTCTTTCTCTGGCAGGTTGCTTGCCTCCATTTCATTTACATCTTTTTCTGGTGATGCATGCTTTTCTTTCATATGCGAGTTGTTTCTTTGTTTGCCCAGGGTCTCTCTTCTCCAGGTGTCTGGTCATATAGTTCTCTGTCTCCTTATCCCAGGCAATATCTGACCTTTCTGTGGTAGAGTGTAGAGCTTCTCTGAATCCAAGTGTTTGGTCCAATTGGGAATTGGTATTCTGGGGTTTGCAGTTGTTCAGTGGGTGCCGTAGTTGTAGATTTTCAGGCTTCTGATAACATCCTCTTTCCCCTTCAAGATGGTGCAGTCTCCATGTCCAAGCTGGTGGCTCTGGGAGGAAACCCAGCAGCAGTGGGGGCTGCCTAATCAGGAGAGCCCCTTCCAGCTGTTCCTCACCTTCTCCTGGAATATAGCTATCCCTTAACTCTCCAAGAGAGACTTTTCGTGCAACCCTCAGCTGTTCTTTTGTTTGCTCCAGGACAAGGCTTGGCATATGTCCTTTTATTTTACATTTGTAAGTCTTCAGGTTGTCTACTGCTATCTTTGATTTGATATTAAATTCACCAAAATCTTTTGAAAGATTTTTAATTTATTTTTAGAGAGAGATAGGAAAGGAGAGAGAAACATCAAAGTGAGAGCAAAACATTGATTGGCTGTCAGGATCCATGCAACCCGGGCATGCTCCATGACCAGGAATCAGATGAGCAACCTTTTTGGTGCATGGATCTATGCCCAACTAAGCCACACCAGCCAGGGCTTCCAATGAGTTTTTTATTTCAGTTCTTGTATTTTGCAGTCCTAGGTTTTTTGTAATTTTCATTTCCATGCTGAGATTCTCACTCATTAAAATATTTTTGTTTAATCTTTGAACATATTTTTATACCTAAATTATAAAATACCAAACAGTATAAAAAGCAGTAACAAAGGCCATGCCAATATTTTAAATCTATGGATCACATATTTTTCTGCCTTTGTATGTCTAATAATTTTTATTGAATACTGGACATTGTGTATATTTTGTAGAGATTCTGAACTCTGTTATCTTCTTTAAAGTGATAATTCTTGTTTTAGCAGGTACTTCAGTTACAGATGGTTTACTTTAAATTAGTATAGGCTTGGTTTTATGTTTTGTTATTCATGTCTGTGGGAAGCCTAAGTATTTTCATAAGGTCCAACTTGGCAGGACTCCACTTCCATACACTGTCTTCTCTGACAATATTGTCAGAACATGTTAGGAAACGTTTAGAGTAGGTCTTACTCTAAGGCATGGTTTTTACTATTGAGGTACTTTTCTGGTATTTCAACTGGGTGTCACAGTTGTTAAGGATGAGATCTCCACCTTGGCAGGCCCATAAACTCAGTGTCCCTTACTACTGCTTTTTTGCCAACACTTGTTGATCTTTGGTACCTCTGTTCCACTTTCAATCGTGTAGCAACTACTACCTGGTAAGTATCAGGTGGTCTTGCTCTGATTATATACAGCTCTGACTTGTGACCCCATATGGATTTCTGACGCCATAACTCTGAAAAGCTCTCTTAATCTGATGCCAACCCCATAGATTCCAACTGCTTCAGCTGCTCCCTACTATGATCACTGCCTTCTCAACTCAGCACTCCAACCCATTTATACAATAGGAAACTGAGTGATTGTGGGGCTCCACTGCTTAAGTTCCCCTTCTCTTGGAAACTGTAGTTTTGTGTTGCTCCGAAACAGTTGCTCAATATATCTTATCCAGTTTTTATAGCTATTACTAATCTGAAGGGCTAGTCAAGTTAATCAACCACAGACATACCCCTTGCCTCAGATTTTCTGCAATGAAACTAAGCAAAGAGGAGTAGTCCATTTCATATTTTCATGGAAAATATAATCAGCTGGAGGTCTTGGTTAGACCTTTGGATGAGGGAGCTCGTGTGAGAAAAGGAAATAGAGAGAAAGAGAAATGGAGTTGAAACAAAGTTGGCAGCATTCAAGTCCTATTTTCAAGTCCAGGAGACTTCTGCTCTTTATGCAGTTTGCTTATATGAACCATTAAACTTCCCTCTTTTTCTAGTATAGTTGGTTAAATTTTCATCTGGAACACTTAGTGAGGAGAGTCTTTTAAAAGGAACTGATGTAGCACAATTAGAACTGAATATTGATGACCCACATGTGATGTTAAGACTTTGAAAATGGACTGATGTTTAGTGTTTGATTTTCTTATTGGAGCCATTGAGTCAAACATGTGAGGGAAGAGAAGTTTCCAAGGTCAGCCATTATAGCAAGTGATGATCTCCCTCATTAGTTTTGTGTGTATATGTGTTAGCAGATTCTCTGCCCTTTGCAGCATTATACAAATGATAAGTCAAAACGGCAATCTTCAGATTTTTAAAAATGAAGGGACTTATTTATTTTTTTTAAATGGTTTACCTTCTTTTTCTAAATCCTATATAATAAAAGGGTAATTTGCAAATAGACCGAACAGCAGAACTGAACAACCAATCAAAGCATAATATGCTAATGATATGTTAAGGCTGCTCAATAGCTCGCTATGACATGCACTGATTGCCAGGGGGCAGATGCTCCAATGGGCAGGTTAACTTTCTGCTGGGGTCTGGATGATTGGGACTGAGCAAGATGGGCTGGACATGCCCTGGAGCCCTCCACGGCCCCCCTTCCAATCGTGCACTGGTGGGATCCCTCAGCTGGCCTGTGCCCTCTCACAATCTGGGAACCCTGGAGGGATGTCTGAGAGCCAGTTTTAGTCCAATCCTGCAAGCCATTCCCTCTGGAAGGGCGCCAGACACAGGGCTCATGGCTGTGGAGTGCTGCTGTGGCAGCACAAGCCTCTCTTGATCAGAACTGATTTGGCACGAGCCTGTGGCAGGCAAATGGGCCAGGATGAGCGGGAGTAGCAGGTAGGAGCTGCAGGTGGTGTTGGACTGCAGGTTTCAGCTCAATCTCTGTTGGCCACTCAGAGGGATCTGACCTGTGCACAAATTTGTGCACTGGGCCTCTAGTATTTATATATTTTTAAAGGGAGAAATAGAAACATCAATGATAAGAATCACTGATTGACTGCCTCCTGCACACCTCCTATTGGGGATCGAGCCTGCAACCTGGGCATGTGCCCTTGTCTGGAATCGAACTGAGGATCTTTCAGTCTGCAGGCCATTGTTCAATCCGCTGAGCCAAACCAACTAGGGAAAAGGACATATTTTAGAATCACCTTGAAGTCAGAATATTTTCCCTAGAATCAACCTTTCATGTATATTTTATATTCTGCATTTTCTCTTTGTGAGTCAGTAGCAAGTGACCTGAATTGACAAGATTCTCCCTATCTTACCCCTTCCATAACTCTTCAGCCTTATTTTCTCTTTCTTCCTCATGATTTTCTAGATTCACAACTGAAATATTTCAGTTAAGTAAAATCTGAAAATTTGGAACTTTAAAGACCTTGGAACCTT
>PVJN01054896.1:0-13256 GCA_004026805.1 Lasiurus borealis | reverse complement strand
CCCAATTGACTGCAGTCTGAACCGTCACTTCCAGCTGCCTCCTGCACACCTCCTACTGGGGATGTGCCTGCAACCAGGATACATGCCCTTGACCAGAATCAAACCCAGGACCTTTCAGTCCGCAGGACGATGCTCTATTCACTGAGCCAAATCGATTTTGGCCATACTTTTTTTTTAAAACAGCATATCATTATATTTAATGCACAAGTTTGATACAACCCAAAAGTAAAATAGTAACAAAAACACGGTATTTCACTTGCAATGCGTGAGAAATGGTTAACATGTGGAGTCATACACAAGCTGTAAAAACCAGGGACACAAGAAGAATGCAAGGAACCGGGAGGAATCACATGGAGAGGTGCAGGTGGTGATGAAGCGGGGAGCATGAGGGAGAACAGCTTCTGGCAGTGAGCAGGGAAGACACTGACGCCCGTAGCTTACACTCATACTTTCCTTGACAATAGCTCCGTCAAGCACAGGCAGAAGCCACCATACAGTGGCGAAGGCGTGGGACCTGGCACGCTGCCCTGGCTGCTTACCCATGCCACTTCCCTTCCAACTTTCCACTGAGTCTGCAGTCTTCTCCTGGGGTTATGTAGGCCTAAGAGCAGCTCAGCTCCATCCGGGAGATGGCTCTGGGGTCTCTGGTTTCATCCCACTTGGCCATTTCTTTCTTTTTTCAAAAAAATATATTTTATTGATTTTTCACAGAGGAGAAGGGAGAGAGTCAGAAAGCCAGAAACATCGATGTGAAACATCGATTAGCCACCTCCTGCACGCCCCCTACTAGGGATGTGCCCGCAACCAAGGTACATGCCCTTGACCGGAATCGAACCTGGACCCTTCAGTCCACAAGCTGAGCCAAACCACTCAGGGTTCAAATCGTTTATTTAATTAAAACTATAAACCCAAAGTTGCCATCTTCACGACTTTCTCCACATATGCATTCTTCCACGGTCTTAGCTCAGAGGGCACCCAGGGGTCCCTGCGAAGAAGGAATGGGGGCCCTGTTGCCACAATGTGGTTTCTGTTGTTGGCCGTGACTCTGGAAGTCAGGAATGTTCAGTCAATACACATTCCAGCGTTCCAGGCCTACACATTTTGGCCTGGTTTCAGCATGCTGACTCCATCAATGGATACTTGAAATATGACCCGTTTTCCTTTTATTTTTTTTTTAGGCAGTTGCCTTAGGCTGACATTTTCTTTCCTCTTCCCACCAGAATCTGTGTCATGTCAGCCCCAGTGTGTACACACCAGATTGCTTTGTACACCAGATTGCTTTGTACACCCAGAGCACTAGGACTACCTGACCCTTTCAGGACAGAGTCTGGGCCTTTGTCTTCTCTTAGAGGGCAGGTGCAAAGGCCGAGGAGGGAAAGGCAAGACGGCAGGTTTTATTGTTTAAACAGAGGGAGCCCTGGCTGGTTCGGCTGAGTGGTTAGAGTGTCAGCCTGTGGACTGAAAGGCCCCGGGTTAGATTCCAGTCCAGGGCAAGTACTTAGGTTGCAGGCTCGATCCCTGGCCCTGGTCAGGGCGGGTTTGTGAGGCAACCAATCCACATGTCTCTCTCACATCGATGTTTCTCTCTGTTTCTCCTCCTTCTTTCCACTCCCCAAAATCAATGGAAAAATATCAAGTGAGAATTAAAAAGAGAGAGAGGGAAAGCTGTGAGCTGTGTCATACATGTAAATACACCCGTGTGCACAGCGCCTGGGCCGGTTTGTACTTGATACGGTGTCAGTTTTCAGCGCAGACCGTCCAGCTTATGCAAAGGAGCTGAGTTGACGCCTGTCCAGGGAGTCGGGACCAGCCGATGACTTCATACTGAAATCATGCAAAAACCCATGAGCTCATGCGCTGGGACATGAAACCGGATGAGACGCAGATGGCTCTGAGCGAACTTGCAGTCAGTCAGTCTGTGCAGGATCCTTCCCACCCGAAGAGGCGAGCGTGGCTCAGAGCAGCCGCTGGAGCCTGGAGACGCCCTTGCAGGGCCTGGCGGTGAACGGACGCTGCTTGATGTCAGCCACGCCCGTGGGGGACTCAGAGAGACTGGAGGTGCTGTGCCATTCCCTGCGCTTCCCGGGGTCACCACGGCCTCGCCCATTGGACTGTCCCTCCTGCCGCTATTCACGTGCACGCTCGTCCTGCACAATCCCAGCGCCATCTCCAAAGGGTTTTCTCGGGGCTGCGCTGCATCAGCCTCGACGTACCTCCGTCTGGTCTGTCTGAGATGGGCCCGGGGTCCCACTGGGCCTAGTCCAGGCTCTCAGAAGCCCGGGTGGGGTCGGGTGGGGTGGTGTTGGGATGGGCACCCTGGCTTTGGTGGCACCAAGAAGGACTGAGAGCTGAAACCGGTTTGGCTCAGTGGACAGAGCGTCGACTTGCAGACCGAAAGGTCCCAGTTTCTAGTCCAGTCAAGGGCATGTACCTTGGTTGCGGGCACATCCGTCGGGGGTGTGTGGGAGGCAGCTGATCGATGTCTCTCTCTCATTGATGTTTCTAGCTCTCTGTCCCTCTCCCTTCCTCTCTGTAAAAAATCAATAAAATATATATATATAAAGAAGGACTGAAGACAGTGTCAGGAACCACACCCACCCTGGCCAGGCAGACGGAGGGAGCAGAGGCGTTGATCCAAAGGAAGAATGATAAGTGGAATCCAGATTCAGGACCAAAGCTGAGACCTCAAAAGGGGTGCGTTCCATGGAGCAAGAAGACCCCAGAACGTAGCCAAAGGAGCTTTCCCTGATTCCAGAACCTGGTCACGGAGGGAGGGTAAGTGCGCCATGTAGGTCAGCTGCACGGAACAGAACCTGTTCTAGTTGTTTCCCGCAGAATGATTTATTTCAGGGACTCAGACGGCCGAGAGCATCAGGGAGGGGGGCTGAGAATCAGCTCCAATTCAAGGATTCAGGGGCAAGTCCCCAAGTGTCACCAGAGAACCAGCCCACCCAGGCAGCCCGGGTTGCCTCTGCTTTTGGAGGCTGTTTTAAACCGGGGGCCTGGCTGCAGAGCACCTCGCCCTTGCCAAGATCAGGGGGCCACTCCGACCAAGGGCCCACTGCCACCCTGAACACCCCCCCCCCACAGGACAGCCGCAATCAGCACCCCTAAATGAATACACAGCGCCCGCTCAGACACCTGGGAGGCCAGGGATGGGAGGCCGAGGCCTCTGCTCCCTCCGCCTCAGGCCAGCAGGTGCCACGAGCGGCCGAGCTCCAGAAGCAGCGGGAGCAGCGGACTCAGGGAGGCCGCATGTTGACCGGTCCTGCCTCTCCCAAGTGCAGGGTCCTGCCCCGAGGTAGAGACGGAGGGCCGCTTGCCAGATACTTCCGTGCTGGAAGCTACAATCAAGCTGCGAATTTACTCCACCTGCGCTTCTGTGCGTCATCGGCAAAAAGAGGGGAGCCAGGCACCCCTGCCGGCCCGACAGGGTGTGTGGGAGGGCCGAGTGAGGTCACGTTTGTGAAAACAGCAGCAGCTGGGTGTGCGGCGTAAGTGCCAGGGGTTGGTGATGAGCAGGTGGTACTGGGCCGGTTTGTACTTGACAAGGAGGCAGAGCCACGTCGGTGAGCGTTCTGGTCACCTCTGCCTGTGACTGCATCCGCCTTTCGTTTCGGAGGGCTGGTCTGCTGGAAGCGAGCCTGGTCGGGCAGAGAGAACTGGTATCTAATGCGAGACGCTGCCTCTCTTACTGACTGCACGGTTAGGTCAGGTTTCATCGCCGCTGTGAGCTGCAGTTGCTTCACATGTAAGATGGAGGCGGGATAAAGATAACAATGGCGTGTGTCTCAACTGTCTCTGTGGCTTGAAGACAATACACGTGAAAGTGCCGGGGAAACTCGAAGTGTGAATGGTTATGACCCTTTACTATGAACTGAGCCAAAGGAACCCTCAGCTTACAGACTCTCTGCCCACTTCACCCTCCTCCCTCCGGGATCCCTAAGCAGCCTCCAGCATGCTCGTCCTCCCCTCGGTCCACATGGGGACCCAGCCTCCGTGAGCTCAGTCAGTGTCCGTGCTGGCGTGCCAAAGGCAAGGTCAGGATCGGGCCAGACACCGGAGGTCGGGAGAACGTGAAATGGAAGTTAAAGGCGGGTCTACAAAAGAGGTGGAGTAGGGCTGTGAACTGGATTGAGCAGAGGAGATACTAGAAAGGTCCAAGGTCACACCTCAAACCCACAAAGAGGGAGGGGAGAGTCGCAAAGTCAGTGGCACACCCATGAGGTCAGAGTCTGTGGGAACCTCTTTCCACGTCCCGCGTGGTTCAGGGTTCCCGGGTCAGGGTTCGGGTTCTGAAGGAGGCCGCAAGCAAACGAAATAAGAGACTAGAAAATATTAATTTGGCGATATTGGGGGGCCAGGCGGGAGCCTTCCTCTAGTGGAAAGGACTACCATTTTGCTCTGGCCTTCTTCTCCCTTTTATTAAGGCTTTGGGACACACCCCTAGCCTTTAGGCAGGAACTAACAGAAATTAGCATGATACAAACAGTAAACAACGAGTAATCAGCTCTGACCTTTCAGAGCAATTAAGGTTGGCCAGCCCTCTGGCCTTCCATTTACATCCTTTGAAGTGAGAACAATTACATCCACCTAGTGAGAACAACATTTGGTCTCCGAGAAGAGTCGGCTAACATTGATAAACGGGTTGGCCCCCCAACTCACCAGCCCTAGGGGTTCCCCAAGCCATGCCTCCAACTCTTCTAACAGCTCTGGGTCTTTGAACTAAGAACTAGGTGTGTTGCCGAAACTGGTTTGGCTCAGTGGATAGAACGTTGGCCTGCGGACTGAAAGGTCCCATGTTCCATTCCAGTCCTGGGTATATACCTTGCTTACCAGCACAACTCCAGTTAGGGGGCGTGCAGGAGGCGGCTGATCAATGTCTCTCTCTCATCGATGTTTCTGACTTTCCCTCTCCCTTCCTCTCTGTAAAAGATCAATAAAATATATATATATTTTTTAAAAAAAGAACTAAGTGTGTTGGGGGCCTGGTGTTCTCAGGCTGCTATGAAACACAGACACACACACACACACACACACACACACACACACACACACACACACACCTCAGACCCTAATTCATTGACTCTCCCCATTCTCCAGACATGCCTGCTTTACAACCCTGCCCACCTGAGGTGAAGAGAATAGAGCAGTTTGATCAATTCTTTCTGTGCTAGCCGAGACCGGTGTGGCTCAGTGGATAAAGCATCAGTCTGTGGACTGAAGGGTCCCAGGTTTGATTCTGGTCAAGAGCATGTACCTTGGTTGTGGGCACATCCCCAGTAGGGGGTGTGCAAGAGGCAGCTGATCGATGTCTCTCTCTCATCGATGTTTCTAACTCTCTATAAAAAAATCCTCTCTGTAAAAAAATCAATAAAATATATATATTTTTAAAAAAACTTTCTGTGCTACTTCCCTAGGGCTGCCATAACCAAGCACCACAAACCGGGTGGCTTAAACAACAGAAATGTATCGCTTCACAATTCTGGAGGCTGGAAGTTCAAGATCAAGGTGTTGGAAGGATGGGTTCCTCCTGAGGCTGTGAGATAGAATGTGTGTCATGGTCTTCTTCTAGCTCCCGGTGGCTTGCTGGCAATCTTCGGCATCCCTTGGCTGGTAGCTGCACCACCCCGATCCCTGCCTTCATCTTCACCTGGTGTTCTCTCTGTGTACGTGAATCTGGGTCCAAATTTCCCCTTTTTATAAAGACACAAATCATTGGATTAAGGCTTGCCCTGATGACCTTGTCTTAACTTGAACATCTGAAAAGACCCTATTCCCAAGTTAAGGTCATTTTCTGAGGTACTGGGGGTTAGGGCTTCGATTTGGGGAGACACAATTTCACCAATAACATCCCTTGATTCTCTGATGATGATTCAGATGAGGTGATTGACCGAAGATGGGGAAAATGAGGTAATAAAATAACGTGATCTGCTTTTGCTTAATGAGCAACGGGAGGAACAGTTATGCTACATGGGCTATTACCTCATCTTGTGCTGGGAGAGGGGAAAGGGGCTCTCAATGCTTTGGTTTCAGAGCTTGAACACTCCTGGCATGGAAGAGATGCTCGATAAATATTTGTTGAATTAGTAATGAAGGAAGGAAATGGCTCATACCAGCAGCCATGTATAACTTACACGCTGGTCTCTAAGACTTTGCGGATCTAGAGGAAGGATGCATGGATTGACTGTTGAGTTTACCATCACGTTCTCCCATGTGGTACATACACATGGCCTTCTCACTAAGAGCTGAGTTCTCCTAGGTCACAGTGAGTTTGCCGACCACTGAGATAGAGGCTTAATTACAAGGAACAACAACAACAGCCTATAATTATTGGAATCGGGAGTCTAGGTCAGTGGTCAGTGGTCATAAACCCATTAGTCAACAGAGGGGCAAACCATGGACAGTGTTGGGCAAAACGTGGCTCGAGAGCCGCAGTTTACAGCTCTGTTGACTAATGAGTTTGCCGACCACTGTCCTAGGACGATGAAGAGCTTCAGGCGGTGAGTCTCAGAGGCCCGGGCTCTTCCTTAGCCCCATGTCCCTTGTTACTCCTAGGGCATCCTTACCCACCCCTGTCACCATAGCACCCCGTCCTAAAGCGAATCTTGAGACCTGAACTGAGGTTGACATTTCTCAGCTGTCACACAATCCTTTTTCTTACCAAAGCTGATTGATCCTGCATCTCACTCCTTTAACAGCTTCAGAGTTGGGAATGCCTCAGTGGTGGGTCATTGAGTTCCACCTCCTCTTGGACAAATGAGGGAATGGCTGGTTAGAGGGTGAAGTGATTTGATTGAGGTCATGTGGCCAGAGCTCCTGATTTCTGGTCTATGGCTCTTCTTTTATCCTCAGCTGTTGGTTGACTATTGGGAAATAATTTATCAATGCAGGAATTCTTTAGGACACTTGTTAGATAGGAGAATGCTGTAATCGAGTTCAAATACTTAGGTGGACCCAGAGCAAGGCCAAGAGTTGAGATTTGGGGAGGGAAGGGAGGCCATGGAGAGATATGTATACATGTAACACACACACACACAAAAAAAGTAAAAAAAAAGAGTTGAGATTTGGGGCATCGGGCGGGCTTCACATCTCAGCCGAAAGCTCTGCCACCTGGCCGGCTGTTGGTTCCTCCTACAGGGAAGGCTGTCTTTCCATCTTCACATCAACGCTCCCATCATTCGGAGACAAGAGAGTCCTTGTGGAAAGCCAGGCGGTGCCAATTCTGACCTCACACTGAGCTGCCCTTCCTCTTCCCAGTCCCTCCTGGCCCCCGCAGTTTCACGGGGGCTGAACAATTGCTGCAGTCTACAGGCAGGTGAGCTCATTGCCTGTCGCACATGCTTTGTCTGTACCATGGCCAGGCCCGGGGAAGGACAAGGTGTGGCCCAGCAGTCACCCTTACAGGTGTGGACGGTTTACCATGTCCTGGGAGAAGGCTGGTGGAGCTCCAACAGCCACCTGTGCCACCCAACCAGCCTCACGGATGCTGTCGAGGAGGCCTCTCAGGGTTGGTGGTCTGCCCGGTTTCCTTGCCCCGGCGCCTTCTCCGAAAGGCCCAGGATGCATTTGTAAAGCCCAAACTGCCAGCAAGCAGCTGAGTCGAATAAGCAGAAACCAACCAACCAGCCAAACTGATGGGGGAGGGGGAGCGTTCCCGTTATGGTTACCAGATTCAACAAATAAAAACACAGGACGTCCAGTTAAATTCAAACATCAGATAAACAATAAATAACGTTTTTAGTAAAAGTATATCCTGTGTTGTATTTGGCTAAAATGATCTGGTGTTCATTTGTATCTGAAGTTCACCCTTAACCGGGGTGGCCTGTGTGTTCCGACAGCCGGCATTTCTGTGGAATTCCACGGCCAGGGTACCCTGGGAAACGCATCTTGGCCCTCCACTCTTGGGATGAAGCCCGGGACCCTTCCAGTCCTGACGTTAGCAGCTCCGCCCATAGCACCGGACTGAGGGCGTTGGGGAGTTCCGCAGGAAGGGCCGTGCGTGCGTGCCGCGTGCTGCTGGGAGTGAGAGTCCTGGGATGGGAGGTGCACAGGCAGCTCATGGGAAATACACACGCTACAGAAGTAAGCCAGCCCATCTGTACGTGGACACTTTAGCCACAGAGATTCCTGTTACCTTCGCATTTGATTCCTCAGCATCCCTGAGTCAGGCCAGACACCCGCTATCGATCGCCTGCACTGAAGACGGGTAAACACTCAGGTGACATTGCTGAGTCAGTGCCTGGTAAGCAGACACCTGAGCGGCATCCTGGCTGCCAGCTCTGAGACCAGTTGCCTATTTCCTGTTCTTACTGGAACGTACTGCTTTATGATGACAGGTGAGTATGTTTTCCCCAAAAGCCATTGCATATATTTTTTTAAATCTATCACAGTGTATTAGACGATTGCAGCAAACCTGGAAAACACAGGTAAAGAAAGGAAGAGGGATCGGCCAAGGAAGCAAATCCCACGGTCGTGTGATGGCTACTGCTGACCTGTCAGGCCGTGGTCTTCCGTTCTTCACGTGATATTGACATGTTGTATTTCAGTCAGCGTGGGCTGCCATAACCAGATGCTATCGGCTGGGAGGCTGGAACAACAGATGTTTCTCACAGCTCCGAAGGCTAGAAACTTCGAGACCAAGGTGCAAGCAGATTCTGTGTTTCGGGGGGCCTCTTTCTGGCTGGCAGACGGCCACCTTTTTTCTCTGGCATCCCCTGGAGGAGAAAGGAAGCTCTGGCTTCTCTCCCTTTTCTTTAAAAGGTCTCAGCCCATTGTGGAGGCTTCACCTTTATTGTCTCATCTAAATATAATGACCTTCCAAAGGCCTCACTTCCCAATACCATCACATTAGGAGCTGGAGCATCAGCACATGAATTTGGGGACACACCCACATTCAGTCCATAACATATTCTTAGTTTGTTGTTTTTTTAAAAAAATATATTTTATTGATTTTTAACAGAGAGGAAGGGGGAGGGATAGAGAGTTAGGAACATCGATGAGAGAGAAACATCGACCAGCTGCCCCCTGCACACCCCAACTGGGGAGGTGCCTGCAACCAAGCATCTACCGAGACATGGGAGCATCTTACAGCATTGTTCCGAACAGACAAGTGTTTCAGACCCAAGACCTCTGCTCTACTTATTCTTTCTGGAAGAAATATTCTCCCAGGAAGAACCATTTCTAGTCATTACTAAGGCCGAAGTAGTGTCAAGTTCCTGAGGAGGAAAATAGAGGAGCAAACTCCAAGAGTAAATCCCTAAATCATGGAAGAACACACGCTTGTGAGCTGAGCTACAGGAACTGCTTTGGGCTTCGATTCTGACAGCGGTAACGAGAGCTGACAAACTGCACGTTTCCAGAGCAGACTCTGAAACTGGAATTCACTGGTGCTGGGAGCTGAGGAGGCACACCATAAGCTCATTCCTGCGTGTCCTCCCGTATTCTAGACGCGTGGCTGCCCCCTAGCGGCGGGCACGAACTCTGCTCGGGGTGGAGGAATTCCACCGTTCACCTTGCCCCATGGCAAGCACCAGTCTTGGCCAGTGCTGACCTCGATTCAGAATCGTTCCCCCTTTCTCTGTCATGGGGTCTCCGCTGAGTTCTGCCTTTTAAGCCACACAAAGTCACCCGCTGGCTCTTTCTGACACCCAACATTTCCCTTCACGTCTCCATGCCACTAACTGGTCCAAGAGAGCCCCAGTCTGCTGTGTGTCCCAGCGATGTGCACTCTGTCTCTGTTTCCTGGAACGGGACACAAGGACCATTACTTAATGAACTAAGTGTCTCTACATTACTAATTCAGGGTTCGGAAAGAATAATGCTGATAATAGCAGTTGTTTGTGATAAAAATCTATAAAAAGCTATTATGTATGTTTTTAATATTTTCAATATATATATATATATATATATATATATATATATATATGATATGGACAACAAGTAGTTGGAAAGCAAAATGGCCATCAGATAGTTGAGTTGATGCGAAACGACAAGGCAGTGGAGAAGCGACATGGTGTACGTCAACATGAGAACCACTCACTGAAAATGTTTAAAGGCTGTGCCAGTGTCCAATCCCTTTGGCAGGTCATGTGGCTGTCGCCTGGAACATAACCCTCATCGCTGTTGAGCATGACCAGATTTTTTTTTTTTTAATGGGAGGCAATCTTTCTTTTTAATAATATATTTTATTAATTTTTTACAGAGAGGAAGGGAGAGGGATAGAGAACTAGAAACATCAATGAGAGAGAGACATGGATCAGCCGCCTCCTGCATGCCCCCCACTGGAGATGTGCCCGCAACCAAGGTCCATGCCCTTGACCGGAATCTAACCTGGGACCTTTCAGTCCGCAGGCCAACGCTCTATCCACTGAGCCAAACTGGTTTCAGCAGATTTTTTGAGTCCTGACATGTGAAACATGGCAACGCCGATTCGCTGGCATTTACTCCACTCCTGTGACAAGGAAACCGTTTTTGTTTTTATTTTCCACGTGTCATTGATCTCACATGTGTAAACTAATCATGCCTGTCCTCTGACAGCTGTCTGCACACATTTAGAAGAAACAGATTTTAATCCGATTAAATTAAAGAGCAGAAATAAGGGGAGCTCTGTTTCCCTGGAAGCAATGACTACTAAAGTAGGGCCTGCACAAACCGGAAACAGGGAAAGGCTCTCCTTAAAAGTGAAAATGCAAGTGAAGATGGTGGGCTTGTCTATCAAGTTTACATTGTTCTGTGCACGCACACACACACACACACACAAACACACACTCATCACACACATGCCGCTCCTCCAGGTCTGACGGGGACTCACAGGCACAGTGACTGATACACTCAGGAAACAGCTGTCTGGCATTGGGGGTTAGGGGGTAGGGTAGGGCGGGGAGGAGGGTGCTGCCTCAGGTCCATTTCCTGCCCCTCAGACATTGTCCTGATAACCCCAGAGCTTCTGGAACACACCAAGGACAATGTTCACTTTAAAATATATCTTATTGATGTTTTTTACAGAAAGAAAGGGAGAGGGACAGAGAGTTAGAAACATGGATGAGAGAGAAACATCCATCAGCCGCCTCCTGCACTCCCCCCTCAACCCCCCCACTGGGGATGTGCCAGCAACCATGGTTGAACCTGGGACCTTTCAGTCCGCAGGCCAACACTCTGTCCACTGAGCCAAGCCACTGACTGAGTCTTGGCAGGGTTTTTATATTTGATTTCATTCCATCCCATGTGCCAAAAGTCACACCTGTGATTCTTTCAAGCGATGCTTCTCTCTCCGGACATGATTGCTGCTCATCCGGGCATACCAGGCGCCGTGTGCCAGGCCGTGTGAACTGCTTCGGTGGGCACGCTGGCTGCTGGGAGGCAGAAGATGGGCTTTCTGACCTCCCGAGTGCTCCGTTAAGAAGGAAGTCCCTTTGAAGGAATGGCCTGTCGCCTGTCGCTGGTGTGAGAGGCGCAGACACAGAATCAGCAGTGACCACCCCGAGCAGCTCGAGAAGCAAGCGAGGGTCCTGGCACCTGCCGGCCATCAGCACCGTACACTCTCATTCTCGCCGAAACCGGTGTGGCTCAGTGCATGCAGTGTCAGCCTGCAGACTGAAGGGTCCCAGGTTCGATTCCGGTCAAGGGCATGTATCTTGGTTTCGGGCACATCCCCAGTTGGAGGTGTGCAGGAGGCAGCTGATGGATGTCTCTCTCTCATTGATGTTTCTAACTCTCTGTCCCTCTCCCTTCCTCTCTGTAAAAAAATCAATAAAATGTATTTTTAAAAAACCCTCTCATTCTAGGTCTCAATATCACGCCTGCGGGCCAGGCCTGACTCCTCTTCTCTCTCTCTCCTGCAGGCTGTTCCGGGCGGCCTGGGACCCCGGTGTGGCCGCCCCCGGTGCGGGGCTGAATGGAAGGTGCCTGGGGACAGACACCCCCACAAACGCCTTCCAACAAACCGCAGTCTCCACCAGGACTTCCGCATGTGGCTCTCCCCTAACATCCAGGATCCAGGATCCAGGATCCAGGCCAACGCTGCCTGTTTTCCTCCGAGGGACCAACAGAGGGCGCTGTCACCCAATAAAACTGCAGTTCAGTCCTCAATGTTTCCCAGGTGCTTCAGTCTCCCCCGTTCAGTCTATGAAAATTCGCATTTTGCACGATCCTCACCTGGTTTTGCTTTTCGGCGTCATGCTCAGTGGTGAGGGAGACGTTTGTCTGTGTGCACAGCGGGGTCTGTGCTGAGCACGTGCGGCGTGGAGGAGGGAAGTCAACAGCCTGGCTGAGCAACAGGAAGCATCGATGACAGACAGAGGACAGCGACTGTGGCTCTGGCGCTTGGGAGGCAGCTAGGGAGCACTTCAGTGGTGCGGGCAACTGAGGCCTGTCCATCCACACACACACACACTAACACACACACACATTAACACACATACACACAGATACATACATGCACACTAACACACACACATTAACACACATACACACACAGATACACACATGCACACACATAGGAAACACTTCACTGGTGCGGGCAACTGAGGCCTGTCCATCCTACGACACAGAGCAAGCGCGCACACACTAACACACACACATTAACACACATTAACACACACATACACACACACTAACGCACACACACACTAACACACACATTAACACACACTAACGCACACACACACACACTCACTCACACACTCACACACACATATACCACACACACACACACTAATACACATACACCATACACACACACACACACATACACCACACACACACACACATACACTATACACACTAACACACCCACACACACACACTAACACACACACTAATACACACATAGGAAGCACTTCAGTGGTGCGGGCAACTGAGGCCTGTCCATCCTACGACACAGAGGGAGCACACACACACTAACATACACACACACACACACTAACACACACATACACCATACACACACACACACACACTCTCACACACACACACACACTAACACACACATACACCACACATACACACACTAATACACATACACCACACACACACACACACACACACACATACACACATAGGAAGCACTTCAGTGGTGCGGGCAACTGAGGCCTGTCCATCCTACGACACAGAGCAAGCGCACAGACACACTAACATACACACACACACATACACCATACACACACACACACTAACACACACACTAATACACACATAGGAAGCACTTCAGTGGTGCGGGCAACTGAGGCCTGTCCATCCTACGACACAGAGGGAGC